>JAVALU010001363.1:10000-118308 GCA_030770095.1 Gila robusta
AACAACAAGTGTGAGATGGATTTTCCTGCCGTGGATCAGTTGGAAGCTTCATTAGAGTTTCCAGGGTATCTATTGAGTCACATTTCACTAAAGCCCCTGAAGATAAAGAAATATTCAAACTACTGCTACATTTAATGCAAATAAAACACTTTATCGGTCGTACGGAGACACACAGAGCTGAGGACTGACATTGTGACCACTGCAATATCACTAACACACACACACACACACACACACACACTCATCCGATACAGTTGTAATCCAAATTATTCAAGCCCCTAAATAGAATCCCTCACAACTGCACAAATCTGCAGAACAGGTGTTGTCTCACTAATCAAGGGCTTCATTAATTGCACCAGGTGTTCTTGAGCTAGAACACATGAAATATCTGAACTGGCAAGGTTTGTTGAGTGTCACGTTTGACTGCAGTGTTTCCCTAGAAATTTTTCCAGCAGCGGTGCTGTTACGTGCCGGAGGTTGTTACCGGGGGGGGGGGGGGGGGGGGGGGGTGGGGGGGGGGGTGGGGGGGGGGGGGGGCTGGTCTGGGGGCATGCACCTCCGGAAGATTTTTTCTTAAAATAACCCCTTAAACCATGACTTCTGGCAAGTTTTGTGGATAAAAATGGACATTTTGAGACAAACAAATATGACATACCATCAACAGATTCGAGGCATGATTATTGCACCTCCTCTCGCTCATGTCCTACCACAGCTTCTCTCTCCTGCTCTCTTCCCTCACCTGCACTACTGATCTTTTTTTTCTGTAACACACTTTAACACTTAGATGCATCATGAAACCAGTTCTTTCATTTACTTTATCCAGTAGACATTTTGAACATTAAAATCCAAATGAAACGTTTCATTAGTTTAAAAGGTGACTAGCTTACATAGCCTATTTTACTTCAATACCCTCCAGGGACGTGCAGAGAGTGCATCAGGGGCAGGGGCTCAAATATAAGAAAGGGGCAATATGTACAAAAAAAAAAAAATTAAAAGGCTTATGCTCATCTAGCCTGCATTTATTTGATCAAAAATACAGAAAAAACAGTAGCTTAATATTGTGAAATATTACTACATGATGTTCTTTTTAACTTTTTATTAATCGAATAATCTTTAAAAAAAAATCATATTAGAATGATTTCTGAAGGATTATATGACACTGAAGCCCCACAAACTGACAAACCCTACCCCCCCCACACCCCTCCACCACACTCTCCACTCACTCTCACACTCTCACACTCTCACACTCTCTCACTCACACACTCTCTCTCACTCTCACCACACTCACCACTCACTCTCACTCACACACACACTCTCTCACTCTCACCTCACTCACACACTCTCTCCACTCACTCTCAACTCACTCACTCACTCTCACTCTCTCACTCACACACTCTCTCTCACTCTCACTCTCACACTCACTCACTCACTCTCACTCTCACCCACACATCTCTCTCACTCTCACACACTCTCTCTCACTCTCACTCTCACACTCACTCCTCTCACTCACACTCTCTCTCACTCACACTCACACACTCTCTCTCACTCTCACTCTCACACTCTCACTCACTCTCACTCTCACACTCACACACTCTCTCTCACTCTCACACACTCTCTCTCACTCACACACTCTCACTCACACACTCTCTCTCACCTCTCACTCACTCCACACTCACACACTCTCTCACTCTCACACACTCTCACTCTCACACACTCTCTCCACTCTCACACTCACACACTCTCTCTCACTCTCACACTCACACTCTCTCTCACTCTCACACACTCTCCTCACTCACACACTCTCTCTCACTCTCACACACTCTCTCTCACTCTCACTCTCACTCACTCACTCTCACACTCACACACACTCACTCCACTCTCACCACTCCTCCACTCACACTCACCTCACTCTCACACTCTCTCTCACTCACTCACACACTCTCTCCACTCTCACTCTCACACTCACTCACTCACTCTCACTCTCCACACTCTCACTCTCACACACTCTCTCTCACTCTCACTCACACTCCCACTCTCTCACTCTCACACTCTCTCTCACACACTCACACACTCTCTCTCACTCTCACCTCACACTCACTCACTCACTCTCACACTCACACACTCTCCTCACTCTCACACACACACTCTCTCTCACTCTCACACTCTCCACTCACACACTCTCTCTCACTCTCACACTCACACACTCTCTCTCACTCTCACACACTCTCTCACTCTCACCACTCTCACTCTACACACTCTCTCTCACTCTCACTCACACACTCTCTCTCACTCTCACACTCACACACTCTCTCTCACTCTCACACACTCTCTCACTCACACACTCTCTCACTACACACTCTCTCTCACTCCACTCTCACACACTCTCTCTCACTCTCACACTCACACTCACTCTCACACTCACACACACTCACTCTCACTCTCACACACACACTCACTCACTCTCACTCTCACACACACACACACACACTCACTCTCACACACTCACACTCACTCTCACTCACACTCACACACTCACTCTCACACACTCACACTCACTCTCACTCTCACTCTCACACTCACTCTTGAATGAGTAAATGAAGACTTATGCTGAGCTCCACATACTAGAGAAGAAATAAAGTCATACAGGTTTGGAGCGACACAAATCTTCATTTACTATCCCTTTCAATTATTCAAAAATTTTTAAAGTGTGTTTTGTGTATCTTCAGGTGCATCACATCTTCACACCTGAGATCACGCGAGTCGATGAAGAGCAAACACACACACACTGATCACGAGAGATGACTCTAGGATTCATTCAGGCCCGTTTCAGTTTTTACGTCATTAGTTTTGTCAATGAATAAATAGTCAGTAAAAGCAGAACCCTCAGAAGCCTGAGCTTTCTTATGAGTACAGTCACACACTGACAGCGTGAAGAACACGAGATAAACGTGACGAAGATGTTAATAGTAGCACATATCATCTACTGTATGTAAACGTTGAGAAAAATAGTGACCAATCAATTTCATGGTTATAACGTTCATAACTAATGCTACAACTAATAATAATAATAATAATAATAATAATAATAATAAGATGATGTTAACGATATTTATTATAAAGGTCACTATGCACAATGTGCATGTGTGAGAGAGCATATGAATCTCTCTCTCTCTCTCTCTCTCTCTCTCTCTCTCACATCAGCACTTTTATTGTTATTGTGCTTTACTGCCGTTTACCCCACAGGAACACGCGTCAGCAGACTCACACACACGAGTGTATGTTTGTATGAAAACTGTGAAATTAATGCAGATTTTATGGTTACATTTATTCATTTAGCAGATTCTTTTACCAGCAGCAACTCACAAATGAGAGGGTCAATTTTCACTGCAAATGAAAAGTGATTAAGGATATATTAGAGATGATAAACTCTAACTGACACTATATCAGTAATAGGAACGACATATGAAAGAGACACTGTTTATTTATTAGTTGTGTGCATGTACATGTATTATCAGAGAATAAAGAGTTTCAGCACTAATACTGGAACTGAAGATCATCCGGCTTCTTTAAACTGTTAAAGATACTGGAGATATACAGTAACACTGCAGCACGACTTACACACTGAAGATGAACACCAGTACTAATGATGAGTGACTAGCACTCACACACACACGGTGGCTGTTTTATAGTTAACAGGCTGTGCGTGTCTTTATTTTAATAATAAAATATGTTAAAGTTCTTTCTGCAGAGAACAACAGCTGAAGAAAACTAAACGTATGCAGCCTGAACACACACACACTCTCTCACACACACACACACACAAACTCTCTTTCACACACACACACACTCTCACACTCACTCACACACTCTCACAAACACACACTCACTCTCACACACTCTTTCACACACTCTCTTTCACACACACACACTCACAGTCTCACAAACACACACACACTCTCACACACTCTTTCTCTCTCACACTCTCTCTCTCTCTCTCTCACACACACACTCTTTCTCTCTATCTCTCTCACACACACACACTCTCTCTCTCTTTCACACACACACACACACACTCTCATTCTCTCTCTCACACACTCTCTCTCTCACACACACCTTAACTAAAGCATCTTTATTTGTCATTGATTATAAGACATCACTAAAGGTTGTTTCTAACGTTCTTCAAACCAAAATGTCCGTTTTACGAGCGGTTCTTCAGTCATTCACTGCTTTCCTACGACATCATCACTGCTTTCCTACGACATCATCACTGCTTTCCTACGACATCATCACTGCTTTCCTACGACATCATCACTGCGTGCTCAATATTCCCCTGTTCTCTGAGAAACGGGAAGAGTTAATCCTGTCAGATGAACTTCTGCTCTCCTTTGTTTCATGCAGTTCTTCCTACTTTATACTTGAACAAAAGGACAGTGTGTGTGTGTGTGTGTGTGTGTGTGTGTGTGTGTGCAGCTCGAATGACTTCAGTCTCGTGAGAATCCAGCAGGTTCTGAACTTTCTGAACTTGAGATGCATTACACTGAGTTTCCTTGAACAAACACAAATACAAGATCAGGCACTGACTGTAAAACACACAGTTGTGTTGAGACACACACATCCTGCTGGCTTTCTGTTACAGTTCAAACACACCCGTGTGTGTGTGTGTGTGTGTGTGTGTGTGTGTGTGTGTGTGTGTGTGTCAACACCTGCTGGATAAACCTGCCCGGCCGACACACACCCGGATGTTCCCATTAAACACACACGGACTTCATGACGAATTCTATAACTTATTTAATTTAACCCTGTAAACACGCATTTCTGACGCCGCTCGACAGTTTACACTGTTTTAGTGTATTTTAGTACACTATATTTTGTATTTTGTACAAACGTCCTTCATCTCAAGTCTTTCTGCTGTGAAATCTTTATTGAACGTAAGAATAACTTTGATATTGTTAGTAATTTTCAGCTGGACTGAAGGAACTTCACTTTTACTCGATTATCACAGTAAAATCATGAATATGATCATCAGGCTTTTGAGGAAGGTTCATTTGTTCATCTTTGTTTGAATATTTAAACATCATGGCAGGTATCGATATTTATCGACTATACTGTTATACAGATCTCATTGATTTACAGCATCTTACTTTTTTTTAGCCAAATTGCATATTTTTGCTCAGTTTGAGTCTGAATGACATTGAGCTGCTTATTCCTCCATATTCTCACTATATGAGCCATAAAAGCCTGATGGATTAAATATGATACTCAACATAAAACACATAGGCAAACTTTTTTCACTCACTCACTCTCTCACACACGCACACACTCACTTCCATACACACTCACTCATTCACTTCCACACACACTCACTCATTCACTTCCACACACACTCACACACACACACACACTCACACTCACTTCCACACACACACACACACACACACACACACACTTCCACCCACACACACTCACTCATTCAATTCCACACACACTTCCAACCACACACTCACCTCCACACACACTCACTCACTTCCACACACACTAGATAGTGTCTGATTACGGTCAGTAAAGTGAGTTTGAGTGTTTTGAAAGCGGATCAGTTTGAGTCTCAGCAAGGCCTGGCGTGAAGAAGAGCATCATCATCATCTGTCCGTCACACACACTCACACACTCACCTTGATCTTGTGCAAGCTCTTCTCCTCCTCCAGTATCTGGATCCACACACAGATGCTGTTCTTGTTGTATGTCAGACTCCAGTCTTCATCGCACTCACACTCGCGTTGAAAGCGACTGAAAGCGCGATCATCCGGGATCAGAACCTCTTCCCCGGACATCATCGTCTTCATCATCTTCCTCTTCCTCCTGATGATGATGATGATGAAGAACTGCGGCTGCCGGAGAGCAAACTAACCAAACACCAAAGTTTAGTTTAATTCGGGTTATTCCCTGACGCGCGTCGCGTGATTAAAAACAAGCGCGTGAGACGCACGGGCGTTTCTCTCTGTGTGAACCGAGTCTCTGCGGTTTCGGATCCTGATTCACAATTTCACATCAGATGTTCAAACATATGCTCATATATAAGCTCATATATGTTTGTCGCGCGCGTTTAAATATCCAGATATGCACGCGCTTTGTGTGTGTAAAAAAACTAATATATGAGTGTGTCGAAAATAATAAACGCGAACGACTTTCTCGGTGAAATGCACAGACAGCTGTTTCATCCCGCTGTGTGTGTGTGTTACATTGATGAGGAAAGGCGTGTGCCCGCTAACACACACACACACACATGACTGACAGTTGAGCTCCGCCCACTCGCATGCACGCGCACAGCGCTGACGTGTTACTCCCTCAGCTTCCCATCATAAGCTCTAGTTTGCGATTTTATATTCCTACATGTAAATTTTCAAATTGTAAAACTATTTTTGTGGTATTTTTACACCAGATGAAACATTACTTGATTACAATTTCATCTTCTCTTAACCCAAAAGCATTCAGAACATTTTACAATTTGCACGACATACAAACTTTTTACCTTAATTAATGTTTACATTTTTTTATTTAAATAATGGCCTCTTTCTCGCTTTTTTCCATTCTCGTTTATTTTACTGTCTAGTTCTGTTTTTGTTTTGTGCTATATGGTGTTGAAGTGTTTTCTTTTACTATTCTTTATATTTTTATTATTCTTAATACTTATTGTTGTGTTCTAATTTTGTTGTTTCACACTGTAAAATGAATGTTCAAATAAAGCATATTTAAAAAAAACTCTGTTTTGCATGTATAGATGATATCACTCATCATGCAAAATAACATCACACACAAAGAAAAAATAGCCTCTGACAGGTTTGTTTCTCAGTATTATTGAGGAAACGTCATGCATGAAAATGCACTTATTAATAAAGCATTTCCACTTATGGATCATATTGTGAGAAATCATATCATAATGCAAGAAACAAGACTTGTACTGACCAATATTTCACAAGTCATGCTTTATCAGGCTTTAAAATATAAAAAGAAATGATATTTTTTTAATTGAGAGTGAACTGAAATGAGATATTCAGTGCCAGAAGCATCACACACTATTAAAACTAAAACTGATCTCATACATGCACTGAAAATCAAAAACCATAAAGTGTTTAAATATGCTACTTGATGGTGCCTCTGTAAGTGTTATTAATACAGACAGCCGTGAGACACACACCACAGGAAACTTGTGGTTTGGAGATGTTGGGTTGAGTTTTTTTCATCAAACCACGAACTCTCGTTTATTCCACATGCACTGTGTGTTATTCTCATATCTGACATCATAAACTCACTGACATCTGAATCCTGATGAAACGCGTGCAGTTTGAGGACTTTACTCTCATGTAAATGATTTCACATTTCTCCATTAACAGACATTCATTCTTACCAAATAAACATGTAATTATAAAACATCAAACTATGTAATTCTATTGAAGATGTCAGTTCATGAGTGAAACGCTTGTGGAACAAGAAGAAAATGTGGGCGGGGCTTGATTGTGTCTGTGGGGATTTGATTGGATGGCTGGATGGTTGTGGTTCGCTATTGGTGGATCTCATGTGAGTGACAGGTTGCTCCGCCCTCGTCATCAGAGAAGAGAAGAGATGAGGGGAAGTTATTCTGATTCAAGATTACCAGAAACATCAATTTAACACAATAATAAGAATAACACTGCAATATTTCATAACAAAACAAGAACTGTCCATTTTGATTTTGCTGTAGTTTATTTCAGTAAATGTTCAGTAAGTGTGTGACTGTCAACAAACAACATGAGGTCCATTTCAGGATGATCAATACCGGATAATTAAAAATTTATAATTTCATAATATTAAACATAACTTACTTATTAATAATGTAGAATGCAAAGGGATTTGGACTCTATTCAAGTCTAATGCTCATATTACCATTAATATTCTGTTGTTAATCTATAAACTGATGACAGAGGGAAAGTGTTGCTCATGTATGTTGTGAGTCTAGACGCCCCCTGCAGGTCAAAGGTCACCAGCACACATATATGTTTACAATTATAATAATACAGCATATAGGCCCGTTATATAAATATGTAATCGATCTATCGTTGTCAATCAACTTTATCCGTTTGGAAATATATATATATATATATATATATATATATATATATATATATATATATATATATGTTTTGCATGATTGTATATATGCATGTCTAACCATTAAACCTTTAAATAATCATAATAATAAAAATAAAATGGTTATAATTAAACATTACCAGAGAATGTCTAATAAGACGGGCTCAGACATAACTGTGCGCATGCAGTGCAGTAGAGTGACGCTGTTGACTACATTTCCCATGATTCCGTGTTCACTGCGCGCGGATGTTTATCATTCACCGGAAACACGTTTCTGCTGTCAAGCTCTCATCCTCCTGCATCATTAACATTATAATTCATAAACCGTCTATGTTTGATCACTGAAACACTGACACTGATCACACCATCTCATCTTATAACGGAACCCGCTGTTATTGTCATCGCGTCAGTTCGGAGCGTCGCGATGTTGCTGTCGTCGGTCCCGGCGCGCGTCCTGATGCGAAGGTCGCGGAGCCTGTCGCCGTGTCGCGCGCTTCAGACCGGTCACGGTGAGGCCTCCCGGTTCCGTAACCTGTGTGAGCTCGAACCGAACCGGAGCCCGGTGCTCAGCGGTTCGAGAGCGTCCAGGAGCAGCGTTGCGAGCGAGGAGTCGCACGTGCAGTACCATCAGCTGGCCAGCAGGTGGCGCGCGAGCCTGGAGGGCCGCCGGAGCAGCTGGGCGAGTCTGACCGCCTCGGGGCGCTCCAGAAGCGGACACCAGAGCGACTCCCACACCGCGGCTTCTGCTGCTGCTTTAGGCCTCATCTCGGCCGCGGCGCTCGCCTTCTGCCTGAAGAGAGACGGAGACGAGAAAGGTACAGAAACACGCTTGTGTAAATCATAACTATGACATAACAATTCGAATGTTTGACATACTGATATTTATGAGATGAAATTATGACATTCTAAGTCAAAATTATAGATCAATAATTACTTAAAAAGTCATGATTGTGACAACTCGAAGTTATGTCAGATTAAGCTGTAATTATGAGATTAAAAAGTATACTTTTTACTTATTAAAATGATGACATTCTAAATCAAAATCATGACATACTAAATCAATTATGAGATAAAAAGTTGAAATTATGACTAAAAAAGGGATGTTATGTCCTAAAGAGTCAACATTTTGACATACTAGTATTTATAACCTAAAATGTCAAAATTATGACATACTAACTAATATCTATGAGATGTCGAGATTGAAAATACTACGTCAATTATGAGATTAAAAGCCGAAATGCAGTATTTATGAGATAAAAAGTTGAAATTATGACAAAAAAAGTTATATTATGTCAACATTTTGACATACTAACTAATATTTATGACCTTAAAAGTCAAAATTTTGACATACTAACATATATTTATGACATGCAAAGTCGAAATTGTAAATACTATGTCAATTATGAGATGGAAATCGAAATGATGTATTTATAGATGCAAAAAACAAAATTATGACATTCTAAGTCAAAATTATAGATCAATTATGAAATAAAAAGTTGAAATAATGACTTAAAAAAGTAATGATTGTGACATAAATCGAATTTATGGCAGATTGAGCTGTAATTATGACATTAAAAAGTATGTTTTAATTTTTACTTATTAAAATTATGACCTAAAAATCAAAATTATGACATACAAACTAATATTTATGAGATGAAAAGGTGAAATGTAGTGTTAATAAATATTACAAAAGTAATATTTATGATATGAAAAGTGGATATTATGACGTGAAAATGCAACATGTTGACTTAAAAAGCCTTATTTATGTCAAAATTATGACGTACTAACTAATATTTAGCCTATAGATACAAATCATGACATACTAGAAATTATGAGATAAAAAGTTGAAATTATCAAAATTTTGATATACTAACTAATATTTATGAGATCAAATTCAAAATTATGACATTCTAAGTTAAAATTATAGATCAGTTATTAAATAAAAAGTTAAAATTATGACTTAAAGTCATGATGATTGTGACATAAATTCGAAATTATGGCTGATTTAGCAGTAATTTCTACATTAAAAAGTATGTTTTACTTATTAAAATTATGACATGCTAAGATTTATTAGATGAAAAGTCGAAAATATGACGTACTTTATAAAATATGACATTCTAATTCATAATTTTGATTATTTAACAATGACTTGGCGTGTCCTAATGTAGAGTTTTATAGCTTGTGTTTTGTGAATTATAAAGATGTATAAAGCCTGATCTGATGTTCGGATATGATTATGTTTCAGCGTCAGCTCTTCTCGACGCCTGCAGATCCAGCAACACTGATGAGCTCAGCAGGTCAGACACACACACACACACACACACACACACACACACACAATTATAATGTTGTAAAATAACCTCTTACGCTGAATGATTTAAACCAGGGCTTTTCAGTCTTAGATGATGTTTACATCTGGAACTCTGATCAAAATAAATACAAGAACACACTTGATGTCAGTTTGTGCAGGTTTAATGCAGTCGTCATGTGACTCCGCTGCAGTGTGTGTGTGTGTGTGTGTGTGTGTGTGTGTGTGTGTGTGTGTGTGTGTGTCTCCACCAGGGGGCGACAGTGATCTTCAGTTCATCAACACAGTTACACTATATATATCATGATATAGTCTGTTTTTCTGGAAATAAGGTTGTTATGATTGCAGTATTTTAGATTTCGCTCTACTCTAAACCACAGCAACTCACGCATGATTAACTAATGTAAACAGTCAGTGATAAAATAAGAACAAAGAACAAAAATGACAAGCTATAGGACAATTAAATATAACAAAACAAAGATACAAAAGTAAGAAATACTACAGCAATTTAATAAAATAATTAAGAGAGTGTGTGTGTGTGTGTGTGTGAGAGAGAGAGAGAGGAAAAGAGAGAGAGAGAGAGAGAGAGAGAGAGTGGTGTGTGTGTGTGTGTGTGTGTGTGTGTGTGTGAGTGAGAGAGAGTGTGTGTGAGTGAGTGAGTGAGTGAGAGAGAGAGAGTGTGTGTGTGTGTGTGTGTGTGTGTTTTGGGTTTCTGCCGTTTGGGCCCCAGAAGGCAGACAGTGCAGATGGCTGTGTGTGTGTGTGTGTGTGTGTGTGTGTGAGACACCAGATGTGTTAAGTGTTTTAAGTTAGAGGTCAGTCTGCTGAGAACGAGTAAGTGTTGCAGCTCACTGTTGACTGTAAACACACACTCACTCACTCACTCACTCACTCACTCACTCACTCACTCACTCACTCTCACTCACTCACCTCACTCACTCACTCACTCACACACACACACACATACATACACACTCACACACACACACACACACACACACTCTCACACACTCTCACATACACACAACACTCACTCTCACACACACACACCCACTCTCTCTCACACACATGCACACACACTCACTCACACACACACACTTACACTCTCTCACACTGTTTGTCTGTCTCTCTCTCAGGTTGCTGTCGGAGGGAACCGATCCGAACACTCGACACCGTTTGGGTTGGACGGCTCTCATGGTGGCGGCCATGAACAGACAACACAAGTGAGACCCTGTGTGTGTGTGTGTGTGTGTGTGTTGTTACTAATATTTGTTTCAGGCCTGATCACTCTGAGCTCTTAATTACTGCTTCATTAGCTGCTGCTATACACACACGTACATGTGCATGTGTGTGTGTTGTTGTTCATTTGCGTGCGAGTGTGGGTGGGTGTGGGTGTGTATGTGTATGTGTGTGTGTGTGTGTGTGTGTGTGTGAACTCTTTACCCAGAATGCCATGGCAGAGCTTGTGTGTCAGAGACCCACAGAAGCTTCAATTTAATTCAATTAAAGCTCACTTAACAAACACACACAGACGGAGGAGAGACAGAAGGAGGAGGAGACAAATCCAATTTTTGGAGTCAGTGTCACCCCTCATTTAAAACAGGAGTCATTTCACTGTGTCAACACACACACACTCTCACACACACACATACCACACACTCTCTCTCACACACACACACACACACACACACACATACACACAACACTCACTCTCACACACACACTCTCTCTCACACACATGCACACACACACACACACACATCACAGAAAACTTTCTGCGTTTTTACATTAAAAAAAAAACATCATTCTGTATGATTTATAAGCTTGTTTTCCTCACAGGGACCAAAAAATGTCCCACAAGGATGTCAGATATTGCCATCTTTGTGGGGGCATTTTGTGTGTGTGTGTCTGTGTGTAATAATACATCACTTCTATTTTCAAGTGATTTTGATAAAAACAGACACCCGTATTGTTGAAAACGTCTTTCTCTCACTCACCGAAAATTGATTAATGGTGTTTCTATCAGTGTCTCTATTGAAAATATTATCATTTATCACAGACGCCTGCCTGCTTGAGCTGTGTGTGGTGTGTGTGTGTGTGTGTGTGTGTGTGTGTGTGTGTGTGTGTGTGGTGTGTGTGTGTGTGTGTGTGTTCCTCTCTTTCTCTGTTATGAGTGGCATAACTCACTGTTGCCGTGACGCACAGTCCTGTGTCTTCCTGTCATTCAAAGCCCCTGTGACCAATCAGAGCTGCAGGGGAAGTTAGGCTCCGCCCACTCTGACTGTGATGCATGAACGACCTTCATCTCTCATGTTT
The DNA here is from genome assembly GCA_030770095.1 of Gila robusta. Taxonomy (NCBI): domain Eukaryota; kingdom Metazoa; phylum Chordata; class Actinopteri; order Cypriniformes; family Leuciscidae; genus Gila; species Gila robusta. The sequence continues at coordinate 22,746 of JAVALU010001363.1, forward strand.
CCTGATGCTCAATCTGTGTGTTAGTGTGACTGATCCATATGGTCAATTAGAAAAACAGCAGCACATGTGTGTAAAGGATGTAGTTTAGTTGTTTGGTCTAGTTATGAATGTAGTTTACTCAAGTCTTATCAAGTTATTATCATTGGGCAGTTTTTCTTGCCTTTTTTCCCTGTCTCATACTTCATCATAAATTAGGTGTCATTTGAAAGCTGAAACACTCAAATTTCATCCTGTCAAAACCATTTTAAATTGGACACTGTTACCATTGAAGCGCTGCTTTAAATCCCTTTTGCAGGCATTACATTTTTTTTTTAAGTTGGTTAGACACTGCTTTGATTTTATAGCAATTTTAGAGTCAAAATTATTTTGTAATATATATACAGTATATTGAATAAAATTTAAAAATGTGCAGCGCTACAGTTAATTTGAACTTGACAAAATGACAGAATCTTTTTATTTTCTGTGAAATTATTGTACTATATTTTTGCTCGATAATATTTTTATTTAATAATTTGTATTTTTAGGGGATTTTATGGTGCTAAACTATGTAGAAGTTATAATTCATATATTGACTTTTTTAACATAGACCTGAACATTTTATTTCCAACTTAAACTGTGGTAAATCTTGAATGCTTTGAATCACAGACTGAAGTTTGGTCTCTTTTTAAAGAAGTGAAAAATTATTATTTAAAAAAAAAAACTTTTTTCCAGAACGTTTTTCTCTAAAACTGTGAGAAAATCAAAGCCATAAATCTGAAAAGTTTTGCTCCAAATTTAATGTTGATATCTAAAAAAAAGTAGCTTTCAGTAAGATTTTGTTTGGGCGCAGTACCAAAAATTTCCACCAGGTGAATTTTTTTCTGTGTGTTCACATAGGAAGTGCCAACACCTTTACCAAGTTTCGTACCATTCTGATGACATAAATAAAAAATAAATTAAAAAAATCGATTGAAAATGACCAAAAAGCAGCAGACCATTAAACAAGCGCAACTGTTTGTTCATTTCTATGACTGTAGACGTCATTCAGACGGTCTCTTTCTCTGTATGTGGACTGTTTTTGACCAGCTGGTGGACTTTATTCTCCTAGTCGACTGTCTGACTATATATTTGAGATGTGGTGTAGTTGTGTGAGGTCCTAGTAAAGGTTTTGTTCGCTCACAGGACTGAGCTGATATAATCTCAGCGTGTCGGGCTGTTAAAGTGTTCAGGAGATCAGATTGTGAGATTCACACAAATCTGCTTAAACTCTTCTTCAGTGATGGCGAATGTACACTAGAAAAACAGTTTATTTCCCGACCAGATTCAGATCAGCAATGTCCTGCATTGAGGCATGCTATATAATTATATTGTTATATTGCTGCATTTTCTTTTATAATAATTTGAATTGGAGTTTTTGAATGGTGATAAACGTCAGTCACAGAACCTCTCTTAAAACTCTTGAGGTCCACCAATCTGAGAACACTTCTGATAAGATTTTATTTATTTATACTTTTTCATCTCAAATTCTATTATCAGTACGACATTTTATTTCAGAGTTAGAATTGAAAAACGTCTGTGTTTGGTGTATGTTGAGCTACATGAGTGAAACTTGAAGATCATTGTGATGTGAGATGTTAGAAAAACCATCTTGAGCTTTTTTGGATAAAGAATATCTGATCGTTTGTATAAAGAGTCGGATGATAAATGACATTTGATTAGTCTAGCAGTTCTCAGGATGACTATATTAATTAAAATCCCCCTGTAGTCAATCATTTGATCCCTTAAAACTCATCTTTGATCACCAAAATTACATATTTAAATGTTTTTTCCTTGAAAAAAAATCTTTATGCCTTAAAATATCTTGAATGTAACTCGACACCCTTGCCTCATTATGTATGTGTGGTACCATGAATATGCAAATGAGCCCCGCCTCCACTCACTCACCTCAGAGATCCACTCGTTGACGATCACACGTTGATCTGATTGGTTACAAGGTCGTTTGTGACGTCAGAAACACCAGCGATTTCAAACCGTGTTTTTGAGACTGTCTTTGGTTCACTGCAGTTTTAAGGAGAAAATACTCAGCAATGCTGTCGACTTATGAATTTACACATGGTTTGTCTTAAAGCATTTTAAAAACTCCACATAGACATATAAACAACATTAAAAGCTGGATTTTCACCACAGGGGGACTTTAAGACACTTGATTTATATCATCATTTCATTAGTGGAGGCTGAACAAAGTGTGTCAGACGAGGGAAATATCTGAAATATGTAATGATGTCCTTTAGGACTGTAATCGTGTCATTTGAAACGCTCAAAATTCATCCTGTGAAAACCATTTTGAAATTGGACAATGTGTTACAAAGGAAACGGCTCATTTTTTGTGATATCAACTTAAAATTTGGAACACATCTTGGTTAGACATGTGGCTATTTAGCAGTCCAAATTAGTTTTTAAAATTTATATTTGACAATAAATATATTAACTTAAAACTTAATTAAATAATAATTGGCATAATTGAAGGAAACCACAAAGAATCTTACATATAGAATGTATTAAACTTTTGAGAATCTTAGAACTTTCCAGATTTAAGTCCCAGATTGTCTGTGATTTTAGAGAAAATCTTAATCAAGTCAAATGTATTTGTATATATATATATAGAGAAAGAGAGAGAGAAAGAGAGTAGTCAACATTTGTCAAAAGAGTAGTCAAAAGAGTTATACATGAATTTTGAACAATACCCGTTCTTATCTTAGGATAACTTTGAACTTTTTTGATCCGCTTCAAATGTTGACTACTGTATATACAAATACATATATCATAATATCCTAATACCTTCATTCCTTCGAGTGGCATTTAACAGATTAGAGCCGGGTGATAATATAGTTCGATTGTACATTTTAACGTTCATGTAATTTGTGAGCTGCACGTGTATTGTTGAGTTGTTGAGTATTTCGTGGCGGGACAGACGCTCGGACCGTGATCAAAGTCGAGACTGTTTCTCTTTTGAAAGCGAGAAGGATATGCTTTAGACTGAGATGTTTGCTGAGCTTTGATGTGTGTGAGACTGTTTGCACTCTTAACCCAGCGACGGCCACCACCCAGATCTGTCCATTCACGTGGACAATGACCCGCAATGAAGAGGAACCCGTGTTGACCGTTCCGACCCAACGACACGAATCTCACTCCAGGATAAAGAGAGCAGAAGTGAGGGAGCGAGGGCTTCTGGAGAGGGGGATTATCCCTCATTTAGGGCCTGAGAAGAGCCAGTCATGGTGGGAATGTGCTGGGATTATTCTGGAGTGAGTGGGAACAGGGCATGTTTTTTTAACGAGGGCAACGGATGAACTTTAGTATGAAACAAACGCTCATATTCATATCATTGCAGCATATTGTAATAATGCAAAGATTTATTATAGGATAAATGTTCTCTTCTAGAGCCCTGAAAGTAGTGACGTTACTAAGTGAAGCACATCTGGTGGACAAAGAACACAACTTCCTTACTTGAGTGAAAGATACTACTGGTCAAATACTACTCCGTTACAAGTACAAGTTGTAAAGAACGATTTTTACTTAGTAAAAGTACTAGGGGTGTAACGATACCCTCATGATACTGAACTCACGATACCATATTATTGCGATACTCCAAGACATATGATAAAAGGTTTGCACAAAATTGATTAAATTGCTAAATTTGATATTACATTGTGTGTGTAAATGAATAAGCTTGGACTTGGTGCTGAAACCCAAAGCACAGGATAATAGAGACACCAGAATAACAATACTCATGATTCTGAAGCTGAAAATACAGAATTATTTTAGACTCTGTCACTGACTATATATATTTAAAATAATGTAGGCCACTTTATACTGGTAACATCAGACATGTGGCATTATCAGGACACACACATATTCCCCCATTGCATTATTACACTTTATATTCAACATTATATATAGTAGTTTAATGTAGGACTGACACTAAAACTCTAAAACTTGAATTTTGCATTTCAATCAGTACAAACTAAATGTGCTGTAAATTAACTTGTTAATGGTAATTAATTTAAGTCTCTTCACATCATCTTTTGTTTTGTTTTTGTTGTTTATATTCAGTTCTGTAAATTCTTTTCTAATTGTATTAATTATGTTTAGTATACATTCATTTGTTTAATTCTGTCACCCTAATTAAGATCCTCGTTGTTTTGTGCCAGATAAACACTGATTGGAATTGCAGAAATTAATTGATAGTTAAATATTTAAAGATTTCGCACAGTTCAGTGTAGTTAGTTTTCTCTTCAGTTCTATAAATTAGGGTGTTTATTGTGAAATCATATGTTTAAGATAATTTCGTCACCCTAATTGAGATCCTCAATGTTTTGTCCTAGATAAATACTAATTGGATTGCTTTTTTTATTATTATAGTTAAATATTTAAAATAATTCCCAATTCACTGTAGTTATTTTTCGATTCAATTCTATAAATTAGTGTTTTCTAGTTTGATTACTTTTATTTACTTTATTATATATCTGTCTCTAATTTAGATCCTCGTTGTTTTGTGCCAGATAAATAGTAAGTGGAATTGCAAAAATTAAGTATTTAGTATAAATATTATATAGTATAAAGTATAAATATTTTACTCATATTATAGTTAAATATTTAAAGATAATGCCCAGTAAGTTTTGTTGTGTAGCTGTGTAAATAACTAGAGTAACTAATTGTTCAAATGTGCGGATTGGCTAGTTTAACTAGTTTAACCCATGTAGTTTTGTAAAGTGTCTTCACTAACACTTAAACACAGATGAACTTTGACCTTTACTCGTACCACCTGTCAGATACAGATATGCCCTGGACAGGTGTGTGTGTGTGAGCGGAAGGAACAGTCCTGCCTGAGGTGTGTTTAGTAAACACAGATTCACAGAAGCAGGTGTGTGTCCGTATGTTCTCCCATCATGTCATGTTTTGACCGTCTGAAAAATGCAGACATCTTCTTTTAATGAAAACTGTTTTAAACATGGTATTTTTTTAGCCATCGCTCTCTGTGTTTTCTTGAATGTTTTACTACCACATAAATATATGAGCTATTTTACAACTGTCTCTTATATCCAATTTGGTTTTAGGGTCAGAACAATCGTAACTGTGATTGTTCAACTGTATGTAAATTAATTAAGTTGTGTTTTATTTAATTGCATTTGTGAGTGTTTTTTTTGTAGTTTTGTTTTTTTAGTTTATGGAAGTGTTTTATTCAGAAAAACAACACACTTCTCAGTGAAGAATCCTGTCACTCTCGGTGCTGTCGAACTGTTTCGGGGACTCGACACACACTGTTGTGTGTGTGTTTGTGCTTTGCTCAGGGTCACTACTCTTTGGTCTCACACATATGGCCCGTCTTCCCCTTAAAACACAGCACATCTCATGCATAAACATCGTGACCCTGAGAACATCGTCCGGCGCCTCTTTCTCCTGAGATCCTACGCTCCAGAAACTCAAGAACGGGCCAATCTCTTAGTTTTATGTCCAGATTTAAGCATCACGCTTGTGTGTGTGAAGTCATGTGTGTGTCACGGTCTTGTTTGCTTTGGGAGTGTGTGTTCCGTTAACTCAAGTGTTCTGGAACCCGAATGTTTTCGGGCCAGCAGCGTCTCCATGACAACAGTGGCCCTCCCTCACACACACACACACACACACTTGACCCGACCCAATCTGCCCCGACTCGTCGTTCATACACACACGAAGAGTTTCTGTCTGTATGGCGTGTGAATGCTTACTGTTCAATTTTCATGTTCATTGTAAAACACTTTCATTATTCAAATAATGCGGTGTAATAATATTTAAATATTCAACCGTTATGTGGCATGATAATTTTCTAAATATTCAATAGTCATTAATGAAATGTGACGCAATTAATTTTCTAAATATTGAACATTCATTATTCAAATAATGAGGCTAAATATTCAAGTCATTATTCAAATAATAATTTTCTAAATATTAAATAATCATTCAAATAATGTGATGCAATAATTTTCTAAATATTGAAGTCATTATTCAAAAAATCAAATAATGAAAAGATCATTATTCAAATAATGTGATGAAATAATCATCTAAATATTGATCAATCATTTTTCAAATAAAGTGATGAAATAATGATCTGAATATTGAACAATCTTTATTCAAATAAAGTGGTGAAATAATGATCTAAATATCAAACAATCATTATTTAAACAATGATGCATTGATTTTCTAAATATTAAATAGTCATTATTCAAATAATGTGATGCAGACATTTTCTAAATAATAAATAATCATTAATAATATAATAAATAATTATATATTATAATCGTAAATAATAATTTCTGCAATAATTTTCTAAATATTGAATATTAATGTAAATAATATGCAGATGTGCTGTTTTTATTCATATTAATGATTGTCTCTCTGTTTGTCATGTGAATGTTTCTTCATATAATAATAATAATAATAATAAACCCTAACATGAACACTGGACAGTTGTATTTTTATTGACTAATAACTAACTTAACTTATAAATAAATATTGTCAATGTTAGTTAAACTAGCGGGACCTTAATGTAAAGTGTTACCAAAATGTCTTTTTTAAAAACATAAATGTGTGTTGGAAATTGTCTAATTTAAATATGTAAAAGGTTTGATATTTTCTCAGTGCATAATGACCAAAAGCAGCTTGAGCGGATCTCTAAAGGTTTACATCACTGTATGTCATAACTCAAAGTTATGAATATGAACATATTTAGATAAACAGTATTATTCACTGCTTTAAAATAAATCTTGTTCTGAACAAAATACAATCAAATCACCTTAAACATGTGCAGTGTGGTCTCTGTGTTCACTGTATTCATATACTGAGATGAGGCTGTGTGTGTGTGTGTGTGTGTGTGTCAGTGTTGTGCAGGTCCTGTTGGAGGCGGGTGCGGATCCGAACCTGGGCGATGACTTCAGCAGTGTGTACGAGACGGCTCGAGAGAAGGGCGTTCACTCATTAGAGGGTGAGACGACCAACATTTATACGTTATGCTTCAGCATCATCATAATAAACTTCATTGTTATTCATAAAAAACATCCATGCACACATGTAAACAGCAGGAGTGTGTGTTATTACAGAGATCAATTCTAACGCACTCATTTTGTGCTGTTTGCATATCGGCACACAATTTATTTAGCAGCATGATATTTGTAAGTGTTTTTCATCACACACACACACACACACACACACACACACGTGCAGCGTTCACGCTTGTCATATCTGGCTGCTGTATGTATATTACTCACATTTGTTTTGTTGGCAGTTTTTTGGTCTTGAAGGAGCATCTTTCCCTGAAGCACCATGATGAATGAGAGTGAGTGAGTGTGTGTGTGTGTGTGTGTGTAATATGAGAATATTCCATGCGACCGTGTGTGTGTGTGTGTGTGTGATGGATCGCTAGGCTCTGGTCGTCTGACGGTTTATTGGGTTTAGTTGTGATTATCTGGCTCTTAGACATTAGTTACTCGTGACGACCCGCCTGACAGCAGCCCAGAGAGAAAATATGTTTCTGTACATGGACAGAAGAAAAACACTGTTGCTGCTTTATGATTTATTTGTGTGCGTCCGCACTGGGGAATAATTGCACGCTTTATGCAAGCGGTTTTACATGCGTTTGTTCTTAATTTAAACGGTTTGTCTTGTTTTTAAGAACGCTGTTGAACATCATCAGACACTCTCAGTCTGTCTGTGACTCTGGTTCAGTGTTTTGCTTTGCAAAATACTCTACATTTGTAATGCCAAAGCAGTGCGGAATAAATCAGATAAAAATAATAACACAAAAATAGCCCAGATGGAGTAAACGAGTAGCTTTAAAGATCCCATGAAATCAGTTTGCTTTCTGTTTCCTGTTAAAACAGGAAGTTGGGCAGGACAAGTGGAACGCCCTTGAGTACAGGATGATGTCATCAGTATTTTTGAAGCCAGTTTGCCCAAAAGAGTTATATATTTTCATTAGGGATTCACCGATATGAACATTTTGGCCGATACCGATAATTCTTTATACTTGATAACCGATATATTGGCCGATAAATCTAAATCCAAATTTTTATATAATTTTTGAGACCCTGATTACTAAATAAAAGTCTCACCATTAAAAGCCATGTCCCAAACACACAATTATGATGTTCTCTTTATGATGTTATGCAGCCGATATGACAGATTTGTGCTGTACATGTTGCACTTCACTGTATTTTCCTTTTTTGAAGTGATTTCAATCATATTTCAAGCAATTCAATATCATCATGTTGAACAGTGCGCATCTGAAGAGTCTCAGCTGAAGGAAATAATACGTCATTTACCGGCTTTAATACAGGTCCTTCTCAAAAAATTAGCATATTGTGATAAAGTTAATTATTTTCCATAATGTAATGATAAAAATTAAACTTTCATATATTTTAGATTCATTGCACACCAACTGAAATATTTCAGGTCTTTTATTGTTTTAATACTGATGATTTTGGCATACAGCTCATGAAAACCCGAAAATTCCTGTCTCAAAAAATTAGCATATCATGAAAAGGGTCTCTAAACGAGCTATTAACCTAATCATCTGAATCAACTAACTAACTCTAAACACCTGCAAAAGATTCCTGAGGCTTTTAAAAACTCCCAGCCTGTTTCATTACTCAAAACCGCAATCATGGGTAAGACTGCCGACCTGACTGCTGTCCAGAAGGCCATCATTGACACCCTCAAGCAAGAGGGTAAGACACAGAAAGAAATTTCTGAACAAATAGGCTGTTCCCAGAGTGCTGTATCAAGGCACCTCAGTGGGAAGTCTGTGGGAAGGAAAAAGTGTGGCAAAAAACGCTGCACAACGAGAAGAGGTGACCGGACCCTGAGGAAGATTGTGGAGAAGGACCGATTCCAGACCTTGGGGGACCTGCGGAAGCAGTGGACTGAGTCTGGAGTAGAAACATCCAGAGCCACCGTGCACAGGCGTGTGCAGGAAATGGGCTACAGGTGCCGCATTCCCCAGGTCAAGCCACTTTTGAACCAGAAACAGCGGCAGAAGCGCCTGACCTGGGCTACAGAGAAGCAGCACTGGACTGTTGCTCAGTTTTGTATGTCATTCGGAAATCAAGGTGCCAGAGTCTTGAGGAAGACTGGGGAGAAGGAAATGCCAAAATGCCTGAAGTCCAGTGTCAAGTACCCACAGTCAGTGATGGTCTGGGGTGCCATGTCAGCTGCTGGTGTTGGTCCACTGTGTTTTATCAAGGGCAGGGTCAATGCAGCTAGCTATCAGGAGATTTTGGAGCACTTCATGCTTCCATCTGCTGAAAAGCTTTATGGAGATGAAGATTTCATTTTTCAGCACGACCTGGCACCTGCTCACAGTGCCAAAACCACTGGTAAATGGTTTACTGACCATGGTATTACTGTGCTCAATTGGCCTGCCAACTCTCCTGACCTGAACCCCATAGAGAATCTGTGGGATATTGTGAAGAGAAAGTTGAGAGACGCAAGACCCAACACTCTGGATGAGCTTAAGGCCGCTATCGAAGCATCCTGGGCCTCCATAACACCTCAGCAGTGCCACAGGCTGATTGCCTCCATGCCACGCCGCATTGAAGCAGTTATTTCTGCAAAAGGATTCCCGACCAAGTATTGAGTGCATAACTGAACATAATTATTTGAAGGTTGACTCTTTTTGTATTAAAAACACTTATTTTATTGGTCGGATGAAATATGCTAATTTTTTGAGATAGGAATTTTGGGTTTTCATGAGCTGTATGCCAAAATCATCAGTATTAAAACAATAAAAGACCTGAAATATTTCAGTTGGTGTGCAATGAATCTAAAATATATGAAAGTTTAATTTTTATCATTACATTATGGAAAATAATGAACTTTATCACAATATGCTAATTTTTTGAGAAGGACCTGTATATCGGACAAGTTTTCTTATCAGGCCGATAACGATAATATTAAAAATGATCATTATCAGCCGATACCGATATGGTGGCAGATATATGGTGCATCCCTAATTTTCATAAGTGTATTTGCATATTTGAGACTCACAATCTGATTTCATGGGCTCTTTAATTAATAAAAATGTTATTAAATAAAAATATTATTAAATAAAAATGACTGTATGGCGTAAAATTGGAAATGAATAATCAGCAACATTTATTTTAAATTTAAATAAGTTATTATATTAGTTAGTAATGGAAATTATGCAAACGACCAATTATTATTGATCATCTATTCAATTATGATCAATTATTATTGTCATATTTCATGAGTATATTTGAGCATACAAATATAGACTTTTTCTGATTTCATGAGCTCTTTAACTCGTATAAAAAACTGAATTCAAATAAAATGTCAGACTATATGGTGTAAAATTCAGCAAAAAAAAATCAGCAACAAAATTTTAATAAATTATTATATTAATTAGTAACATGAATTGCACAATTAAATGTCTTTCTTTGTGTCTGTATCTGTTTTTATTACTGTCTGTGTTATTGTCGTATTTTCTTCACGTAAGTGATAAGATTTGATGAGCCGGTAAAACGTCTGAAATCAATTATTATTGTCATCTTTCATGAGTATACTTGCATTTTTAAGCTTAAAAATATAGACTTGACCTGAAAGACACAATACTTACATTCTGATTTCATGAGCTCTCACAAATAATTTATTTTTATAATAAAATAAAGTGAATTCAAATCCAATGTCATCATAGGAAAAGATGTAAATGTTGTAAAATTGGAAATTAACAATCAGCAACAAAATGTAAATAAATTATTATATTAATTAGTAACATGAATTGCGCAATTACATGTCTTTTGATCTAGTTTTATCATCGTTCGGTGTTACTGTCGTAGTTTGTCTCATGATTTGATGAGATCTGAATCCGTTATCATTCAGCAGTTAGTTCCTGTAGTTTAAAGGTGCTGTATGTAACTTTTTCACTCTACTAAAGCATAAAAATAATATGTTTACATATATTGAGGAAACATGTTAAGTTCACATACTCGTTTCTCTGAAAAACACTTCTACAGCCAGTTATTTTACTTTGAAATGTGTTTCCGTGTTGGAATATGTGTTTTTGTTTTGGTCTGTGATACTGCACGCTGCCAATTTTCATTGTCAAATACGCTCGTTCCTGTTGGGTATCCTCAAACTGGCGACCCTTTGTGTGCGTCGAGTCTGAGGAGGCGGGGAAACAACGATCTCTGATATTTTGAATTTGGACTGCAGTACCTATTTCGACCACTAGCTGTCAATATTACAGACTGCACCTTTAATTATCTCTGATGTTTAGTAAAGCAGCACTGGAATTACCTGATGATCACGACTGTGTGTGTGTGTGTGTGTGTGTGTGTTCAGTGCTGGTGAGCAGAGAGGACGAGTTCAGTAATCGCCTGAGCAGTCGCGCTTCTTTCCGTGGATGTTCGGCTCTGCATTACGCCGCTCTGGCCGATGACCTGCGGACCGTACGGATTCTGCTGGACGCAGGTGAGAAGAAAACACACACGTTTCAGAAGGAAATCTCAACACACACAGTCTAACTCGGGGAACAGCCCTCCATTAAGCTTAACAACAAGCAAACTAGTCTGGCGTTGATGTAAAATAACGTTGTGTAGGTCGAAATGCTCCCAAAATTCAACATATGAATTGCCTTTTTATTTAGTTTTTGTGTTAATAAGCAATATCACATGAGCAAAAGTGCTAGTTTCCCGAATATCGGCACGATTACAAAATGTGATATTATATACAACAGTTCAATAAAATATATAAACTGACAAATGTTGAGACGCAACAATTTTGACTTTTTGCTCTTTTTATTGTCAACAAAAATAAACAAAGCAGAAAGGTTGCGTCTCCCAGCAACACACAGCGCTGTTTCGTTCTTGAATGATTCACTGTATCTGAATGAATCAGGTGAGTGAATGATTCAATGACTAGTTCATAAAGTCAATGGACACTTGCTTCTTTCCTGAATGAATCATTCAGTTTGAAAGAATCGGTTGAGTGAATGATTCTATGATTCACTTATGACTTGCCGCCACCTACTGGCTGTTTTAGTTTCATATGTAATAGTATCATTTAATTTTTCCCAACATTTCATATTTCTGTAATCAAAATATTATTAATTGGAACCATAATCTCATAACAAGGATTTTGTTGATACTGATTTCCTTTGATTGGTATAACAGCCCTATAAGTGTATACTAGTGTAAGATAATCAACAATATGTAACTTTACATTTTATAAATAATTATAAGAGGATGCACTTTTTTTCACAGCCCTTTCATTATGAAGTATTATCAAGTAAAAAAAAAAAAACCTTGATAGCGCTCCCTTTCATTGTGTAATGTAGATTAGTTGTTATTTTGCAGTTACCGAAATTCAGTATATGGGGGCAAAAATGCTGCTGTATGAGTTTGCCTTATTTCTATATGATATAGTTACGCATTATCACATGAGCAAGAGTGATGTTTTATCGTGCAATATCAGCACCATTGCAAACGTGAGATTGATTTATACAACAGTTCAATAAATAAGTTAATATTGTGTTACATTTTAGACACAATATTGTAGTTCAATTCCAGTTGATTCTATGATATATTCATAAAGGCATTCGCTTGCTTCGTTCATGAGTGAATCGGTCGTTTGAATAAATCGGTTGAGTGAATGATTCAACGACTCATTCATTAATACAGTGACTTGCTGCCTCCTACTGGCGGTTTTAAAATCATAGTTAAAGTATCATTTTTAGTATCAGATTTCAGTATTCAAAAGATTATTTTTAAACGGTAGTCTCATAGCATTAGTTATGCAGTTGTGATCACAGTGTAAATGCTGCTTTAGATGCCACTTCTGCGATGCAAAATTGATTTAGTTTTCATTCGATTGTTAACAGCCTATTGTGTCTTATTTATTGATTAAATGTAAGAATGTGACATAAAAGATGATGCATACATCTAATAAGCTTAGAAAAAATACCCTTTTACAGGTAAAACAAAACAATTTAAGGGCCAAATAACAGAAAAGTTACAAAATACAGCTAAATATCATCAAATTATTGTTGTTATCGACAAAATATTTAGGTGTGAATAGGGATGTGCTCAAACCTCTAGCACCAAGTATTGAAAATGAGTAAAAGTGACTTTCATTTTCACCTGCTGGAGCAGAAAAACTCTGTATTTCTCTCACTCTGTCTAATATAGAGCAGCGTTTCTTCCTGTTCGCCTGAGGCCGTCAGGCTTAACCTTTGACCTCTGGAGTGTGTTATGTGACCCACACATGAGAGGTGACAGGAAGGTGTGTGTGATGTGATTTACATGAGTGTGTTATTATAGCCACGGGGCGCACACACAGTCGCGCTGTGTAACTCTTAAATGCGCAGTGTCTCCGTCTGATGTCTGGTGTGCGGTCACACACTCACTTTAAGCTTCAACACGTTCTATAAATCACTGGATGTTTTCTGGAGCAGATGCATTTTTAGATTAAAGTGACAGAAATTACCCGAAACAAAGAACAAAATCGCTCGTTTTGATGCCGAGAAATTGGATTATGGCGTGGAGCACATTACCCATAAGTCTTAGTGGAACGAGGCCACGCCCCCTCAGACAGAGCAGCGCCGCGTGTCGCGACGAGGTGTATCTATCACAGCGATGACATCATCAGTGTGAGACAGCGCCGCACTAATGCAACAAGAACGAGATTACAGGAGCGTCTGTGTGTCTGTCCTCCTCGAACCCTGAAATATGGACATCACTACATCACATAGACAACATTAACATCAACATCAAAACTGAACTGACTATTAATAATAATATATATAGCACCTTTCTTCATACATTGAATGCATAGAAGTGCTTTACATTAAAAGTTTCTGAAAGAGTCTCTTCTGCTCAGCAAGGCTGCTTTTATTTGGTCAAAAATACAGTAAAAACAGTGAAATATTATTCCAATGTAAATCATCTGTTTTCTATGTGAATATATAGTAAAGTGTAATTTATTCCTGTGATCAAAGCTGAATTTTCAGCATCATTACTCCAGTCTTCAGTGTCACATGATCCTTCAGAAATCAGTCTAATATGATGACCCTGGACCACAAAACCAGTCACATGTCGCACGGGTATATTTGTGGCAATACCCAACAATACATTGTATGGGTCAAAATTATAGATTTTTCTTTTATGCCAAAAATCATTAGGATATTAAGTAAAGATCATGTTCTATGAAGATATTTTGTAAATTTCCTACCGTAAATATATAAAACATTTATTTTTGTGAGTGACTGCAGCAAAATTATGAACATAAATTTAAAAAAAAACTTTAAAGGAGATTTTCTCAATGTTTAGATTTTTTTGCATCCTCAGATTCCAGATTTTCAATAGTTGTATCTCTGCCAAATATTGTCCTATCATAACAAACCATACATCAATAAAAAGTTTATTAATTCAGCTTTCAGATGATGTATAAATCTCAATTTCAAAAAAATGTATATATGTGACTGGTTTTGTGGTCCAGAGTCACATATGATGATTTGATGCTCGAGAAACATTTATGATTATTATCAGTGTTGAAAACAGTGATGCATTTTAAATCTCAGGATTCTTTAATGAATAGAATATTCAAACGAACAACATTTTGCAACATTCTAAATGTCTTTAATGCCACTTTAGATCAATTTAATGCATCCTTGCTGAATAATATATATAAATATAAATTATGATTACACAACCCTAGCATGTGTATTATATAAGATTGAGGAAGAATGTCTGCAGGATTTATTTTTGTGTGACATGCATCTCTCCTTGATAATATTTTATGTACATTTCTTTATCATTTACAGACACATTTCTCTATTTTTCAGGTGGTAATCAGTAAGTCTGTCTATATTATGAAAGAAATAATAACAAGAATAACAAATTTAAAAAAAATTATTTTGTTTTTTACTTCCTGAAATATCTTGGTTTTCTAACTAAATAAGCGAAGTACATTTTAAGATATAGCATAATATTTTAAAATATGTTGTTATATTATTATATCTTGAATTTGTGTCATAGTTGTATTTTAGTATTTACTTTTTGTCAACTTTTTTCATAATTTCATCTTTTGTCATAATTATGACTTTTATATCAGTTATGATGTAGTATCTTATAGTTACAACTTTTTATTTCATAATATTGACTTTTTGTCAATTTTGGCTTTTATTCTCATAATTATCACTTAGCATCTCAATTTTTTGTCATAATCTCAAGTGTTTGTCATAATCATGACTTTTTTATATCATAGTTATGACTTAGTATCTTATAGTTACAACTTTTTATGTAATAATTTCAACGTTTTGTCATAACTTTTATATCATAGTTATGACTTAGTATCTTATATTTACAATATAATTATCACTTAGTGTCTCATAAATACTTTTTGTCAGTGTTGAAAACAGTGATAAATTTTAAATCTCAGGATTCTTTGATGAATAGAATATTCAAACGAACAGCATTTATTTGAATCTTTTGCAACATTCTGAATGTCTTTAATGCCACTTTAGATCAATTTAATGCATCCTTGCTGAGAAAAAAATTCGATTCTTTGGATAATATTAATATTAATAATAAATATAAATTATGATTAGCACGTGCTGTGATTGTGTTCCCTCGTCTAGTTGCATCACAGTGCAGGTCTCCTCTTCTCTATGAGGATTGTTTGGGGAACTTCTGAGGTCATTTTTCTTCAGTTGTGCTCCGCTAAAGTTCCCACACACACACACACACACACACACCTACGGGCAGGTGAGCGCGTTATTTCCCTGATGAGCGGCTGGTCAGTGCAGATCTTCATCTATCACACCAGTCGAGCTCAGGGCCGGGACGTGACTGATCACCCGCGCGTGAACTCTGACCCCTGGGGGTCAAGCCGGCCCGCACCGCCACCAGCTGCAGGAAGAGCCCGAGGGAAGTGTGTGTGATATTACACCACTAAATGATGCTATTTATTATGTGGGTACGAGAGACTCGCTGCGAACGAGACGTGCTCCACTTGTATTTCTTTATTAGTTTTCCTCTTTCTGTTTGTCCGCTATCGATTGAGATTTGTTAGACGGACACGTTTAAGGTTTTATCAATAATCTGGACGATTACCCACAATGCCCGGGGACTCGGCCGCTCCACAAAGACGCCCGTGTACTGATATCGATTGTGTGTTTGTGGATAAACTGTATTTTACGAGGGAAGAAGGAAATGTTTGTTCCGTTGAGCGAGTTTGTGTGTAATTTAATGTGCAGTGATGTTTTTATTTCTGTCTATTTCTTTGTGTTAGAGGCGTGTGATGCTTTACTGTAGCGTTTATAGAACTTGGTATTGAACGGGTTAGTTCTTTATGGTTTACATATTAATACAGAATTCATAAAAGGACCTGAAAAATGTGACCAAATAAAAGGAGTGCGTTTTAAGACGCTGCATAAATATTTTCTTAGACATTGATAAATCTTAAGTTTAATAATATATTGCATGTGCTTTTACTTATAGATCCAGTGTATGTATGTATATATCATATATATATATATATATATATATATATATATATATCATTATAATCTCCTTAATATTATTTTATGTTCGTTTTTTATCATTTACAGACACATTTCTCCATTTCTCAGGTGGTAATCAGTAAATCTGTCTATATTATGAAAGAAATAATAACAAGAATATCCAATTATAAAAAATTGTATGATCTTTTTTACTTTCTGAAAAATCTTGGTTTTCTAACAAAATAAGAGAAGTATATTTTAAGATATTGTATAATGTCTTAAAATATATTATTATATCATGAATTTGTATAGTATTGTACAGTATCTCATAGTGTTCTCTTTTTCTCTCATAATATTGACTTTTTGTCAATTTTGGGCTTTTATTCGCATAAGTATCACTTAGTATCTCATAATTTCAACTTTTGTCATAAATATGACTTTTATATCATAGTTATGACTTAGTATGTCAGTTAACTTTGTCATAATTTCAACTTTTTGTCATAATCATAACTTTTATATCAGATATGACTTAGTATCTTATAGTTCCAACTTTTGATGTCATAATGTTTTGCTTTTGTACTCATAATTTTAACTTTTGGTCATAATTATGACTTTATATCTGATATAACTTAGTATCTTGTCATAATTTTGACTTTTTGGCTTTTATTCTCATAATTATCACTTAGTATCTCATAATTTCTATTTCTTTTTATGTAATAATCTCAACTTTTTGTCATAATTATGACTTTTTTATATCATAGTTATGACTTTGTATCTCATAGTCATAAAAAAAACATGAACACATGTTTTCCATTGAATTTCCTGCAAAAATATGATTCATAATCACTCATTCTGTCATATAAAGTGTTTAGGATCGGTTGTGTTTTTGCTGTATCGGCACGTGTGCATGCAGGGGAAGGTCAGGGCAAAAGCCAGCGCTAAACGTCACCAGTGACACCCGCGTGTTTTAATTGTTCAAACACAAGCACAGTGTGACATCATCACCACAGGACATGATGCGACACACACACACACACACGGTGTCCGGATGCAGCTGAAGACACCCCCCCGCTCGAGGTCCATTCACGACACGCTTTCCTCTCAGACCCCTGACCGAGAACAAGCGCTTGACCCCGGAGCCTAGCGTTGACCTCTGACCTCTGACCCCTCGCAGGTGCCAACCCCACTCTGAAGAACGAGCTGGGACACACACCGCTGACGTACGCCAAAGAGGGAGAGATGCTCACGCTGATCAAGCAGTCGCAGGACACGGTAACACACGTGTTTCAGGAGTAAACACACACGACATGATGTAAAGCAGGTTATTAAAGTTACTGAAGGTAAAACATTAAAGGGATGATGACAGAATTTTCATTTTATGAATGAATGAATGAGGGATTTATATAGTGCTTTCATAAGTACTCCTGTACACCCAAAGCACTTCACAATCATATCAGGGAATCTCTCCTCAACACCAGCAGTTTGTAGCATCCACTGATGATGCGACGCCAGCCACAGTACAACAGACGCCAGTGCGCTCACACACACACACACACACACCAGCTACAAGGTGGAGAGGAGAGAGAGTGATAGAGCCAGTTCAGTGGATGGGGATTATTAGGAGGCCATGATGGGACAGGGCACATTTTTGGGGGAACTATCCCTTTAACTCCACAGATTATCCTCTGGAATCAGTGCAGAGAGGTGTGTGTAAGAGTTAGGGGTGTAAGAAAAAATCGATACACTTGAGTATCGCGATATTTTATTTTGCAATACTGTATCGATTTTCAAAAACGCAATATCGATTTTTTTTTAGTTTACGTGCAAAAATAGGATAGGAGAGAGTGCGCGAGGGAGAGAGAGAGCGTGAGAGAGCGCATGAGGGAGAGAGAGAAAGCGTGAGAGAGCGCGCGTGAGGGAGAGAGAGCGCGCGAGGTAGTGCTGCGCGAATGATCTACGGCGCTTTGCAATCAAATACGATTTTAAATACGATCTGAGCCTGCATGCGCCCGCTCAGTGTGGTTGAAAACGAAGGTTTCCGTTATATGGTGCAAACAATGGAGTCTTTTTTTAATGACAGATTGCACCTCAGATTGCACCTTATGTGTTATGCATTAGCCTAGATGTCACAGTCGGGCTAGGTATTTTCTTTAACTGACTATTTACATTTGTTATAGTCATCATGCTCGTGTTTTTGCAACACAAAACGTGTTGGATGTACCCTACTAGGAATAGTGCAAGCATTTTTGTTTATTGACATAGACAGATGTCTTTTCTTTTTTTCAGATTGCACATAATGTGTAGGCTATGTGTTATGTATTGTGACAGGGGCTATGTATTTTCTTTTATTATGACCTACTTGAGCATATAACAATTTGCTCACTAAGAACCTGTGAACCACAATCCCAAACTGGCAGTTTGATTTTCTGTGTACTGAATTGTTTACCTAAAGTACCTTTGTTTGACTTTTATGCACATCATGTCTTTTTTTAAAATAATATTTTCTAAAATTATAGTCCTACTTTAAAAAAAATCCCAATATATAGCCTTATGCACAGTATCGAAATATATCGCAATATATTGAATCGTGACCCATGTATCGTGATACGTATCGTATCGCCAGATTCTTGCCAATACACAGCCCTAGTAAGAGTGTGTGTGTCACAGTAATCTGCTCATTTATGTGTATTTACTCTGGATTTAAGGCTGTAATCTGCAGTAATCCTGTTGGAGGGTTTAATGAGCTGCAGGTGAAACTGTATCACTGTTACAGGCTTCAGGGCGTCACACACACTCTCACACACATATACTCACACACACTCTCACTCACTCACACACACACACACACACTCTCACTCACACACACACGCACACTCACTCACACACACACTCTCACACACGTGCACACACACTCACACACACTCAGATGGTGTTCTGTTGTTGCTGTAGTTCGCAGAGGCTCAGAGGAAGCGTGAGGCCGAGGAGAGGAGGAGGTTTCCTCTGGAGAGAAGACTGAAGGAGCACATCATCGGGCAGGAGGGAGCCATCAATACTGTGGCATCAGGTAGTGAGAGTGAGAGTGTGTGTGAGTGAATGAGTGTGTGTGTGTGTATGTGCGTGTGAGAGAGAGAGAGAGAGAGAGAGAGAGAGAGAGTGTGTGTGTGAGTGTGTGTGAGTGTGTGTGTGTGTGTGTGTGTGTGTGTGTGTGTGTGTGTGTGTGTTGCACAGCTGCTGCTGGGTTTCGTGTGCAGCCAGAGATGCTTCATAACTCAATTACTCGTCCTTCCGTCTCTCCATCACTTCCTCCATCGTTCTGTTTCCAGCAGTTGACTCTCTCCAGTCCTCATGTTTGCCATTTCTGCTCATACTTCATTTCTTATCTTTGATTTTACTCTTGTTTGTTTGTGTGTGTGTGTGTGTGCGTCCTCTATGAGTCCCAGGTCAGACAAAGAGACAGATATGAGTTAAAACACAATAACATACACCTCTAATAAACACACACACACACGTTTGTTGTTAATCGATCAAGTGTGTGTGTGTGTGTGAGTTTAGGCTTAGATGACAAAAAACTTGTTTAGGCATTTGATTCAGTTTCTAATTAGCTTGAATGTTCTGAATTTATTTTTATTACATTATATTTAATTCATTATAATTTATTTAATTTAAATATATATATAAATATGATTCTAATTATATATATACCATATTTTTCAGAATATAAGTCTTGTTTTTTGTCGTCTGAAATGTGCTACAACTTATTTATATAATGCAGTTCATGTCACAACATGCACATGTTTATTCGTTTATTTCCCACAAGCCGGTAGTTTCTTTTGCTTAATAAATTCGTTTCGGCTTGCCGTTTAATAATAAATGTAATTTTGTAATAATAAATGTTATTTATAATGAATGTCACTATAATTTATTTTTATTTTGTATTTATATTTTTCAGTCTTGTTCTATATACTGGTAAATTGAATGAATTTATAGTGTTTATAAATTTTTCATTTTATTAAACGGTATTTAAAAAAAAAAATTTGAATGTAATAATAAAACTTATTCATCAATGCAACCTATCGGAATTTGTTTTCTCTTAAGAATGCAGATCATCCGGAATTTTTTTTTTTTTTACGCTATATATTTGTCACTTATGCCTTTATTATGTTGCAGGATTGGGAAAATATCACAAGCTGGGAATTGAACAAACTTTTTGCGCTATATGTTCAGAGGGCTATGGCTTTGTCATAATTATATTTAAACCAGATTTGTATATTTTCTGTGTGTTGTTTTTTGTGCATGATGTCACAATGCTCTAGGTGGTTGCTAGGGTGTTGCTATGCAGTTGCCAGGTGGTTGCTAAGTCAAAAGAGTGTGTGTTTTCAGATCTGTATAGATGACTGTGAGTTTTGATCAGGTTCTGACGGTTTTGATGAGTGATTTCGCAGATCTCTGAGAGAGAGAGACAGCAGAGGAAATAGTGAGCCGAATCTCTGCCTCTGATTTGATAAATGGACAGTTATTGCTGTGGCAAATTGTCCCGAAAGCAATTGGATCCCATCAGCACTGTGATAAAACCAGCGTTATTGATCTGTGAGAGCTGATATAGTGCATACATCAGGCAGAGTCACAGAGAGACATTAAACACACACACTTTATAATAGATCTGATGCTGTGCATTAGATACACTTGAGCTAGTGTTATTTTAGTGTCATTGATAGTTGTTGTTCATATTTTAATTCGATTTTATGTTTATGTTCACTTTAATATTAGTTTAAGTTTTAGTAATTTTGTTGTGTTTAAAATTGTTTATTTATAATTATTATTTATTAGTTGTAGTTATTTTAGTACTTCAACTTACACTAAATTAAATTTGAAATGTTGCTTTGGCAACTAGATGAAATCTTTTCTACTTAAGTAGTGCATTTTTTTATGGGTTTCAGATATTTTCACATTAAATTGATCAAAAGTGACAGTAAAGACATTTATAATGTTACAAAAGATTATATTTCAAATAAATGCTGTTCTTTTGAACTTTCTATTCATCAAAGAATCCTGAAAAATAACTTTTCAACATTGATAATAATCATAAATGTTTCTTGAGCATCAAATCATCATATTATACTGATTTCTGAAGGATCATGTGACACTGAAGACTGGAGTAATGATGCTGAAAATTCAGCTTTGATCACAGGAATAAATTACACTTTACTATATATTCACATAGAAAACATTTACATTGGAATAATATTCCACTGTTTTTACTGTATTTTTGATCAAATAAATGCAGCTTGCTGAGCAGAAGAGACTCTTTCAGAAACATTCAATCTTAATTATTCCAAACTTTCGACCGGTGCAAATCCCAGCAAAAATATAAATATTGAGATCTATATAGTTATTGTGAAAATTACTCAGATTTTGGTTTTTATTCATCATCGATTAAACTACTTATGATTTTATAGATCATGCCTTTAAAAACAATGACAACTACAACTGTACTGAAATTACAACATTTTAAGTCATTGTTTTAGTCTTTTTCCCACACATAAACACACTGAGACTGTCGTTGAGTTGGAGACTCATGTGAAATGACACACAAAGGGTTGATTCGGGTTTGTGCTCTCGGGGACTAAAGGTTATTGGTGGTGATTATCTTCACTAATGTCATTACAGGCTTGTGTCTCGAGACAGAGAGCATCACGGCACTCGCCTGTTCTTTTGTTACACACGGCTACAGTTGTTCTCTTCCTCTGGTCTGGGTTTCATCAATAAGACACTTGAGCTGATATCATATCGTGAATAAAGAGGGGAATTGACTATATTCACTATTAAACACCAGCTCTAGTATCTTACTGCATAGATATTACTAATGTAAAGGACACAAATGATGATTTTAGAAATCAGATTTGTTAAGGAACTTTAACTTTGTCTCTCTCTCTCTCTCTCTCTCTCTCTCTCTCTCTCTCTTTCTCTCTCTCTCTGTCATGTTTACTATTTCATCCAGGAATCATGAATGATTGTGTTCAGATTTCTAAGTGGTTGAGTGTGTGTGTGTTGATTGGCTGATAATAAACGGGATTAAAAATGAGTTATCACACGTTCACTCTCAAGGACGGAGTGTGTGTGTGTGTGTGTGTGTGTGTGTGTGTGTGTGCGTGTGTTTGACATCCTGATGCCTTTGAAATGTTCTGTCTCCTGAAGGACAGTGTGTGTGTGTGTGTGTGTGTGTGTGTCATTTGTTATTAGTCAGTAAGTAAACAGTTTACAACGATAACATTTTACAGTTTTATTAAACTTTATCTATTTTGCATCTTTAGATTACAATTTCAGTACATATCTTCAAAAGCCACGTTCTCAAAATGAGTTTTGTCCTCCACTTCAGCAGCACTTATATACACCAAAACTTAGTTTTATTAATATCTATATTCTGAAGGATTCTACTGAGGGGTTTGTTCATAACATCATTTGATTGATTTATAGAGCATTTTATTCCTTAAAACGTGGTTTAAAAAAAAAAAAATTCAATCTGTTTACAGTATTTTCTGAATAATGGGAGTGATAAAAATCCCAGCTGTACTTGCATACAGTTATTATTTAAATATAAGTACAATGTAAAAATGCAGGGTTAGGTTATAGCATGTATATAAATACAATACAAATCTATGCAAAGTCCCCATTTAGATAGAAAGCGCGTGTGTTTCGGGACAGAACTGAAGGATTGTCTTTTACGCAGCTCAACACAAACATATTCCTGCTGTAATGACTTTTGACGATCACACACACACACACACATGTTCGCCGGTTGCCATGGTGAGTGTGTGTTATCGTGCCCGTCTCTGCTGGATCTATTCTAACCTGATTTAGTTGCTCCAGCGTTGCAGCAGCGTAATGAAATTAGTGTGTGTCTAATGGTGCAGAGAGACCCTGTCTCACTCTCTCTCTCCGTCATTCTGTCTTTCCTCAGTCTTTGTCTTTTTTCTTTTTTATAAAGGCTTTGCTCTCTTCCAGATCTGCTCTCGTCCGGTCTGTCATTACTGTTTGTCTGTCTGTCTGTCGAGAGTTAATTATTGTGTGTTTTTCTCCTCAGCCATTAGGAGGAAGGAGAACGGCTGGTACGATGAAGAACATCCACTCGTCTTCCTCTTCCTCGGCTCATCCGGAATCGGTAACTTCTTCCTTTTCCAAGGAAAAATAAGCACTTTTTTTCATATTGAAGGGTGCTTTAGATAAAAGCATCTGCTTAAATGTTAAACTTTATTTATTTATTTTTTCCATCCAGATGCAGTTTCGCTTTATAATAAATGCAGATGTTCAAGAAGTAACGCAGGAGTTTCATAAATAGTCATTTAAAGTCTAATATTATATTCAGAGATGGGTTTATTAACCAGATGAACATGCACATGTG
This sequence comes from Gila robusta, assembly GCA_030770095.1. NCBI lineage: Eukaryota > Metazoa > Chordata > Actinopteri > Cypriniformes > Leuciscidae > Gila > Gila robusta. Next base: position 46,673 of record JAVALU010001363.1, read on the forward strand.
CACTGCCTCTTTTAAGGCCGAGACACTACAGAAAACCAATGTGTTTTTTTCATGCACTGGTCAGTTCTGTGGTCTCTTTTGCTTCCATAACCGTATGCTTCCATAAGGGCGTTTATTTTATTGCACTTTATCTATTTGTGTTTGTAGATTACAATTTAAGTATATATTTAAAAGCCATGTTCTCAAAATTAGTTTTGTTCTCCACTTCAGCAGCACTTATATACACCAAAACTTACAGTTTTATTAATATAGAGGGGTTTGTTCATAACATCATTTGCTTGATTTATATAACATTTTATTCCTTAACTTGTTAAAAATGTGTAGAGAATGGCTGGTACGATGAAGAACATCCACTCGTCTTCCTCTTCCTCGGTTTGTTGGGAATCGGTACTTTTCCCTTTTTTCAAGCATAATTAAGCATCTTTCATATTTGTAACACATTTCATTCTTTAGTATAAACCCCTTGAGATGCATCATCTCGTTTTTAATGGGGTCCTAATACACAAAACAACAAACACACCACTGCCTATGAATTTTTGCCTAGCATTAATCAATATAATCATAGATATATCATCTAAAGCAATGAGTTTTGTCCTCCACTTCAGCAGCACTTATATACATCAAAACTTACAGTTTTATTAATATCTATAATCTGAAGGTTTTTACTGAGGGGTTTGTTTATAACATAATTTTCTTGATTTATTTAACGTTTTATTCCTTAAAACTTAGTAAAAATGTGTTGAGAATGGCTGGTACGATGAAGAACATCCACTCGTCTTCCTCTTCCTCTGCTAATACGCTTTTTTTCATATTGAAGGGTGCTTTAGATAAAAGCATCTGCTAAATTTTAAACATTGTTTTTTTGTTGTTCATCCAGATGCAGTTTCGCTTTATAATAAACACAGATGTTTAAGAAGTAACGCAGGAGTTTCATAAAGCTCAGAAGTGATTTAAAGTCTAATATTATATTCAGAGATGGGTTTATTCACCAGATCCGTGTCATCAGGAATGATGAACATGCGCACGTTTAGTGTCTCTTTTAAGGCCGAGACACTACAGAAAACCAATGGTTTTTTTTCATGCACTGGTCAGTTTTGTGGTCTCTTTTGCTTCCATAACATGTCTTCTTTCAGACAGGTGTAAAGAAAGTTTATTTTATTGCACTTTATCTATTTGCGTTTGTAGATTACAATTTCAGTACATATATTTAAAAGCCATGTTCTCAAAATGAGTTTTGTCCTCCACTTCAGCAGCACTTATATACACCAAAACTTACAGATTTATTAATATCTATATTCTAAAGGATTTTACTGAGGGGTTTGTTCATAACATCATTTGCTTGATTTATAAAGCATTTTATTCCTTAAAACATGGTAAAAATGTGTATTTTTTCAGGCTGTTGACAGTGTTTTCTGATTTATGGAGTGATAAAAAGAGATATCCAAAATCCCCTCAGTAAAAACCTTTAACTCTAACATGTCAACAAAATCAAACAAGAGGTTTGAACCTGTCTTCATCCAATGTTCAGATTTAAACTTTATTTCTTTAAAAAAAAATGTTTCAAAAACTTGCAATGCAAAACAAATCGTCTTAAAATACTGTGATTAATCGAGTGGGGAAAGTGTTTGTTTCGTGCGCTTTGATTGATGAAGAGATGTTTCTCCTCTCGCCAGCGGCACGTCTGATCGCACGCCATCAATATTCAACAAGTCCCTCCACTTACCATATATGCGTTTATTAAAATTCATAAGAGCGATATTTACTCTCATAGACTACATTACCCTGAGAGAGGAATAAAGGGAGGGAGAGATGATGGACACACGTGCCACAAACACCAGCAAAATAAACACATCGTTCTTTTCCCAATAGGAAGTAGAAATCCTGACAGAATCACGTCATAATTATGAGTCAAAACCACTCTCACGTGATCACTGACACATTTTATTGTTTGATGAAATGAATTGCATAGAAGCAAATAAATGTTTGATGGCTGTTTGTGCAGGTAAAACCGAGCTGGCCAAGCAAGTGGCGCGATACATGCATAAAGACATTAAGAAGGTCAGGAAAGTCAGGAAATAAACCTTCATTGGAAATGATCGGCTGCGCATAAAGGGCAAATAACAAGATTCTGTCGTTCTTTTCCTCAGGGTTTCATTCGCATGGACATGTCTGAGTTTCAAGAGAAACATGAGGTGAGACTCACACAAACACAGACCCGTTTCATTGACTCTACTGTTGTTTTTATTTCAGGTGTATTTTAGGGCAGAATTCACAATCTCGTTAACTGAAGTTTTGAAGGCTGTTTTGTTTGACCAGAAACAACACAAGTATGCAAATGTCATGTGTAAATGTGTGTATGTATCAAACCTCATTAAACATGTTATTATTCATATTAATCATATAATGTTTTGTGCATTAATTATTTATACATTTTAATTTGACATTTATGGTTTAACATTCTTAGTAAATGTTTTATTTGGATTTATTTATTAAAAATGTTTATTTTAATTGGCATTTTTATTAATTCTTTTTTTATTTGAACCGTTTTTTTTAGAATTATTTATTTATATTTATTTTGCATTTTTTTGATTTAATACATTTTCAGTAAGTGCTTTATTTGGATTTATTAATTAAAATTGTTTATTTTAAGTTAGCATTTTTATTATTCAATTATTTTAGTAAAAATTTTATTTTGAATGTTTTTAGTACATTTATTTATTTATTTTTAGTAAGTGTTTTATTTTTATTTTATTTAACATGTTTGTGATTTAATTAATATTTAGTAGGTGTTTTTATTGGATTGTTTACAGTTTTATTTTTTATTATTTACATTTTTATGATTTAAGTAGCAAACCCTGATTTGAACTAATGTCTACTGTAGGGGCGTATATCTTGTGGCGTCACTGATGCAGAATCATGTGCTTATTGTGTTATGAATCGCATACAGTAATATCGAGTGAAGTTGAGCTTGTGTATGTAGAAGTCTGTTTCTGGTTTAGTAGGATCTGATCTCTGCGCTTCTTCATAAGCCGTTTAGCTGTGCTGTTAGAACTGTGACCTTAGACTGAATCTAAACACGCACAATTCAATCACACACATTTATTGTATTGATAGAGGACTGTCACTGTCACTCAGTATGGCCGGATGAGCAGTGTGTGTGTTTGATTGAATCATCGTGTCGATCTCCTCAGAGGTCAGATCTGCCCAGTTCTCATCTTCTTTGTGTGTTTTCTGTGTTCCTCTCAGGTGGCGAAGTTCATTGGTTCTCCTCCAGGGTACGTGGGTCATGAAGAAGGTGGTCAGCTGACCAAACAGCTCAAACAGTGTCCGAACGCTGTGGTTCTGTTCGATGAGGTGGATAAAGCTCATCCAGACGTGCTGACCATCATGTTACAGCTCTTTGACGAGGTACAAACTCACAATCATCATTTAGCATTAGTCAAGTCAAGTTCACAACACAGCTTTACAGAAAATACATTTTTATAATATCTTAATATCTTCATGGCTTATTGTCGCATTTATCAGATTAGACCCGGACAATATATAGTTACATTTTGTGATGGTAGGTCAATTAAGCAGCTGAAATTTGCTACAAATATAAATATTTGTTAAGTTCTTTATTTTAATTTTACATTTTTATGATTTAATTTTTGTGAATGTTTTATTTTGATGTTTATATTTTATATTTTTAATATGAAATTTTTATGATGTTATTTTGATTGTTTATATTAAAGTTATTTATTTTAATTTTACATTTTTATGATTCAATTAATTTTTAGTATGGTTTTAATTTTAATTGTTTTCCTTTTTAAATTATTTATATTATTTTTTCATGATTTAATTTTTAGTGAATGTTTTGTTTTGATTGTTTATATTTTACCGTTTTAATTTTACATTTTTATGATGTTATTTTGATTGATTTTAATTAAGTTATTTATTTCAATTTTATATTTGTTTTATTTTATTGTAATTGTATATATTAAACTTATTTATTTTAATTTTACAACTTATGATTCATCACATTTTTACTAAGGCTTTTATTATTTATTTATTTTTATTTTAACAATATTTTAATTTAATCAATTTATGGTTTTAATTGCAATTGGGGTTTTTGTAATACATTTTTATGATTACATTTTTAGTGAATGTTTTATTTTGATTGTTTATATTGTAAAATGTTATTATTTTTTATTTGTTTTTAGCAAAATTATTTATTTTAATTTTCATATTTTTATTATTTTATTTTGATTGTTCATTTTAAAATGGTTTTAATTTGACATTTCATGGTTCATTACATTTTTACCAAGGTTTTTATTTTGATTTGTTTTTATTTTAAAATTATTTTTAATTTCACATTTTTATGAGTATCTTTTTATTAGTATTATTATTTATTTATTTTATTAGAGCTTAGAGCTGGGCAATAATATAGTTCACATTTTGTGACGAAGCAAACCATCAAGCAGTTGAGATTTACTATATAATATATGTCACTTTATTTTAGTGTACAGAATATATGTGTATAATATATAGTGTATATCCAACTGTATGCACAGAGCTGTGCAATATTAGAGTTATATTAATAATACCCTGGTGTTTCTGCCATTCAGGGTCGATTGACTGATGGGAAGGGGAAGACTATCGAGTGTAAAGATGCCATCTTCATCATGACGTCCAATGTGGCCAGTGATGAAATTGCCCATCATGCATTGCAGCTGAGACAGGAAGCTCAGGAGCAAAGCCGCAGACGCCTCGCTGAAAATCTGGGTGAGGAATTAAACTTTTAAATAAGAGATAATGTACATCCAGCTGATTGTTATCTCAGAATAAACCGACAGGGTGATCAGCATCAGGTCTTCATCAGCCTGAAGGGGTTTTATTCTGAGATCACACACACACACACACACACACACACACACACACACACACACACACCTGAAGGGGTTTTATTCTGAGATCACACACACACACACACACACACACACACACACACACCTGAAGGGGGTTTATTCTGAAATCACACACACACACACACACACACACACTCACACCTGAAGGGGGTTTATTCTGAGATCTCACACACACACACTCACACCTGAAGGGGTTTATTCTGAGATCTCACACACACACACACACACACACACACACACACACACCTGAAGGGGGTTTATTCTGAGATCACACACACACACTCACTCACACCTGAAGGGGGTTTATTCTGAGATCACACACACACACACACACACCTGAAGGGGGTTTATTCTGCGATAACAATCTGCTGGATGTACATTATCACACTTATTACACGCTACTTGCCACATAAGTAAATAATTAGATAAGAAATATTGCTCTGAGTTGAAATATTTTATTAGCTTTTTGAACGCAGTTTCAGACCCAAGTTCAAACTAGACGAACATTTAAGAGACGGTATACAGTCATAACACTTATTATCCAGCATTTCAAAACATACATAATTATGGAGATAAGAGATATTGATTTCAGATTAAACTGTTTTGAAATCGTACCTTTTTGTATCTCATAATCCAAAAACAATAGTCACAAAATCAGCATCAGCGTTTGTATGAAACGAGCGAGTCCACGATACTGGATGGCATGATTAAATAACTCTACACTAAATATTGATTCGACTGAGTTTTAATATTTTATTAGCTCACCAAATGCAAAACTTCCACGAAGAAAACCGGTTCCTAGCGAGCGTATATTGCTCAGTGACCCGGATGAGCCTGTGTTTCTGTTTTCTGTTGTTATCTGGGAATAATATACGGTGCGATTGACCAATCAGAATCAAGGATTCCACAGAGCCGTGTAATAATCTTTGACCTTTATGTGTGTGTAGAAGATGTTCAGAAGAGCGAGAAGATCACCATCTCCAACACGTTCAAGGAGCAGGTGATCCGGCCCATCCTGAAGGTACTGATGGTCCTCACATGCTCCCGCTCTCTGATTGGCTGCTGATGTGTCACCGCTCAATCTGATTGGTGCGTTTCAGGGTCACTTTAGGCGTGATGAGTTTCTGGGGAGGATCAACGAGATCGTTTACTTTCTGCCGTTCTGTCACTCGGAGCGAATCCAGCTCGTCAGCAGAGAGCTCAACTACTGGGCCAAGAAGGTGAACACACACTCAACACACACACACACTCACTCACACACACACTAAACACAGACACTAAACACAGAAACCAACGAGCCACAGACACACACTCTCTCTCTCTCTCTCTCTCTCTCTCTCTCTCTCTCACACACACACACACACACTCACTCTTACACACACACACACTAAACACAGACACACTCACTCACACACACACACAGACACACACACACTAAACACAGAGCGAACTCACTCGGAGCGAATCCAGCTTGTCAGCAAAGAGCTCAACTACTGGGCCAAGAAGGTGAACACACACACACACACAGAAACCAACGAACCACAGACACACACATGCACACTCTCTCACACACACACATACACACACTCACACTCACAATCTCACACGCATACTCATGATCTTACACACACACTAAACCAGCGAGCCACAAACACACACACACACACACACACTCACACACAAACACACACACACAAAACACAGAAACCAACGAACCACAGACACACACGCACACTCTCTCATACACACACACACACTCACAATCTCACACGCATACTCATGATCTTACACACACACTAAACCAGCGAGCCACAAACACACACACACACACACACACACACACACACACACACACTCACTCAAACACACACACACACACACACACACACACACTCACTCACTCACGCACTCACTCACGCACACACACACACACACACACACACACACACTGATGTATGACTAAAGGCCCTGAACAAGCGTGTTTGTCACTGCAGGCAGAAGTCTGACAGATATGAAGTTTTATACATATTTAAATATTTATGAATAGACCACATGTTAACTTCACTAATATGATTACAGTCGTCAAGAGCAGCAGCTGCTATTGATCCTAGTGTGTGTGTGTGTGTGTGTCGTTAGAAATATGTTTATACCAGCATTTAAAAAAGTCAAAATGATCTGATGTGGTACAGTGAGAAAAACAACAAGCTTCAATGTTAAAAAACATATTATTTAATATCAGTAATATTATTAATTATTATTATAATGTTGTATATATATAAACACACGCACACACACATATATATATATATACAGTATAAGAGACAGACAGATAGATAGACAGATTAGAAACATTAGATTGATATACAGTATAAGAGATGTATATAGCGTTGATTGTGTGTGTGTGTGTGTGTGTGTGTAGGCCAAGCAGAGGCACAACATCACGCTGCTGTGGGAGCGTCCCGTGCTGGAGCTGCTGGCGGGGGGGTATAACCTGCACTACGGGGCTCGATCCATCAAACACGAGGTGACACCTGTCAATCACTCATCAACATTATCAGTGAGGAAACCGTGATACATTTTATTTTTCAGGATTCTTTGATGAACAGAAATTTCAAAAGAACAGCATTTATATGAAATAGAATCTTTTGTAACATTATAAATGTCATTCTGTCCTTGATGAATAAAAGTATTCATTTCTTTGTTTATTTTTATTTACCCCAAACTTCTAAATGTTTCACAGTTTCCTCAGAAATATGAACTGTTTTCAACACTGATCATGAATCATAAATGTTTCTTGAGCATCAGGTCATGATTCATGATTACATTGTGTGTGTGTGTGTTGTGTGTGTGTGTGTGTGTGTATACAGGTGGAGCGGCGGCTGGTGAATCAGTTGGCCGCTGCGTACGAGCAGGAGCTTCTGCCGAAGGGATGTACACTACGACTCTCAGTGGAAGTGAAAGGAGGACAGGAAGTGAAGGGCGGAGGACAGGAAGTGAAGGACGGAGGACAGGAAGTGAAGGACGGAGGACAGGAAGTGAAGGTTCTGCGTCTGGAGCTGGTGGGAGACGACAGCACCGCCCGAACACTGAACATCCGCTCGCCACTGAACCCCGACGACGTGAACTACGCCCACAGACGTCACTGAAACACACTCGAGTCTGGTTAGTGTGTGTGTGGTGTGTGTGTGTGTAAATATGACATCACTGACTCCAGTGAAGCTTCAGAAACTCATGAAGAGAGAAGTATGTGTTGTTTTAGTGTTCATCAGATTATTGGCAAGCATGTTAAAAATATGGTGCGTTCAGTGTTTCATCACAGTTGAGCTCGTAACTTTAATAACTCACATAAATCAGAGCCGCTTTATGATGTTGGTAATAATGAAGGTTTCGTCACACGTTTCCTGAGCGTTTGTCATGTGTACAGACTGGAAATATGACACACACTCACACATATACACACACACTCGCACATATACACACTCACACATATACACTCTAACACACTCACACATATACACTCTAACACACACTCACACATATACACTCTAACACACACTCACATATACACACTCACACATATACACACACACACTCACATATACACTCTAACACACACTCACACATACACACACACTCACACATATACACTCACACATATACACTCTCACACACACTCACACATGTACACTCTAACACACACTCACACATATACACTTACATATACACACACATATATACTCACACACACACACACTCACACATATACACACTCACACATATACACTCTAACACACTCACACATATACACTCTAACACACACTCACACATATACACTCTAACACACACTATACACACACACTCACATATACACTCTACACACACTCACACACACACACACTCACATATACACTCTCACACACACTCACACATACACTTACACACTCACACATGTATCACACACACACACCACACATACACTCACATATACACTTACATATACACACACACACACACATATATACTCACACACACACTCTCACACATATACACTCTCACACACACTCACACATATACACTCTCACACACACTCACACACACATATACACACTCACACATACACACACACACTCACACAGACACTCACACATATACACTCACACACACACACACACATATACACTTACACACTCACACATATACACTCACACACACATATATACTCTCACACACACATATACTCACACACACAGACTCACACATATACAGACTCACACAGACTTACACACTCACACATGTACACTTACACACACACACTCACACATATATACTCTCACACACACACATACACATATATACTCACACACACACTCACACATATACAGACTCACACACATACACACTTACACACACACTCACACATACACTCACACACACTCATAAACACACACACACTCATAAACACACACACACTCACACATATGATGTTGGTAATAATAAAGGTTTCCGTCACACGTTTCCTGAACGTTTGTCAGATAAATATGTACAGATAAATATGAAGATGTGTGTATTTATGTGTCATCTTTATGTTATATACTGTAAAACACTAATGATTCTGAGGTTTAACGCTCTGAATGTGAATCAATCATCAGCTTTATCACAAATAAAGAAAGTAATGCTTTACAAACACACATCAGTTTCCTCATCAAGTTCTGCTCTTTAATGTTGTCACTTCACATGTGTCCAAATTACAGAAGTTCAGTTGGTTTTCATGTTGATTTTTAGCCTTAAACTAAATAGTTTAAGTGATTACATGTTTCGTAGAGACACTGTTTTGATGAAACGTCCTGATAAACGTCTGAAATGTGAAGATATTTGTGTTAAACATGAATGTTTTGTGTGTTTATTGCAGGTTATCTCAGGATATTATTGAAGCTCGTTTCTGCTGCGGGATGAAGAAGGTCATTTTGACTTTTTATCTCACAATTCAGAGTTATAAAGTCTGAACTGTAAGATATATATATATATATATGTGTGTGTGTGAGTGTGAGTCTGAATTGTGAGATGAAAAAGTCACAATTACTTTTATTTATTTTTTCTAAAGCAGAAACGAGCTTCCACAGGATGGGCGTTTAATCGCAGTCATTTACATGTTTAACTGCAAATCTCTTTTATTGCGCACAAACGTTAAATAAAACTGTAAATAAAACAAAATGGACTGGACTTTTTTGTGAGCCGGTAACCGGTTTTTGTTCAGGAATGTGGTTTTATCTGCAGCTCGTAATCGAACGCTAGAAACATGTGACAGGAATGTGTTTGGGAATGTGGAACGTGTGTGTGTGTGTGTGTGTGACAGAGAGTACAGAAGGATGGAATGCATAAAGAACATTCCTTCTTTTCTCTGCATCCTCCTTTACACATGTAGGGATTCACTCACTTCCTGTGGGGAAGAAATTAGCATCTTAAAACAGAGGCAGCATGAGAGAGACCTCCCACAACACACACACACACATATGTATATACACACACACACTCACACATATACACACTCACACATATCACACTCATGCACTCACACACTCAATTTGAGTGTTTTTGCAGTGTTTTGGATGCAGACGTCACTAATACCCAGCTGTGTGTGCAGGTCATGATCCTGTATTCTGATGTCATATCTGCTGTTTGTGAACAGAAGAACAGTAAATACACTGATTCAGGCGTACAGAAGGGAAACATGTTTACATGAATGTAAACAATAAAAATAAAGCATGAATCTCTGCGATGATAGAAGGTTGAATATGAATGAGTGTGTGAGATGGAGGAGTGTGTGTGAGAAGATGCTGTTACAGCAGAAAATCTCCTTCAGCCTCCAAACCAGTCAAATCTAATTATACACCGAGAGACTGCTTACATTAGTGTGTGTGTGTGTGTGTGTGTGTGTGTGTGTGTGTGTGTGTGTGTGTGCGCGTGTGCGTGTGTGTGTGTGTGTGTGTGTGTGTAATGATGATCCTCTATCACAGTCTGCACTGATCCGGCCTCTCATACACACACACACACACACACACACAGCCGTGAACGTCTCTCGTCCATTATCGTGTGTGTCCGTGTCTTTTAACGCTGCCAGTCTCTCGTCTCTCTCTCTCTCTCTCTCTCTCTCTCTCTCTTTCTCTTTCTCTCTCTCACTCTTCTGCTCGAGTCCCACCGGACAAACCTGCAGGAACACACAATTATTGATTTACCATTTACAGTCCTGTAGCTCTGCATCTGAGAGATGAGAAATTACACTGAGAGAGAGAGATACAGAGACTGAGAGAGAGATACAGAGACTGAGAGAGAGAGAGAGAGAGAGACCATAGTCCTGCTTCTGTCTCTAAACACACACACACACACACACACACACACTTGATTTATCTCTGAACTTGTGCTGTTGCACTATTGTAGTTAGTCTGTTTTTCATTTTCATTTATTGACATGATACACAAATTACTAAGATTAAACAATATGACAGGTTTTATCTCCGTCTGAACTACAAAAAATGTACTATTTGTGATGTGTGTGTGTAATTATGTTGCTGTGTGTAAATTCCGATAGAATCCGTGATTTATTATGCCAGTGAAACTGGTAAATACTGTTTACACCACAATCATTGGTCAATGTTTTTTTTTTTATTAACTTCAATTTCAGAAAAGGGTACAAATCACAAATAAGTAATCAAAATATACATAACAATATACAAAAATACAACACATAAAAAGAATACATTACAATTTTGCCAGGGGAAGCTTACGGACCATTACAAAGAGAAAGAAGACCATATGTTGACAGTTTTAATTGCCTTTTTGTTGTTGGAACCAGAAATCAGATTAATATAATGTGCAACTTCGTGGAGAAACAGTACAAAATTAGGGTTTTTAGCGCTAAATTTGGACTTATGAATGTGAAATTTTGCCAAAAGAATTAATAAATTTATAATCATTGGTCAATGTAACGTGTTGAAAGTTCTGTTGATGACGTCACTTGAACGTTCTATTTTGACAATATTCTCGAGTAGCGTTGACTTCCGCTGCTGACGTGAACGTTCTATTTCGTCATATCGTTCGTTCTATTGCGTCATTGTTTTATTTTGTCGTACTCTTGTTCGCTCTCTTTGAGAGCGTTTTTTGTCGCTGTTTTATTGATTTTAATCTGCGTGTTGAATCGCTATCATGCGATATTATAGGAAGCGTGCACACGCGTCCATGCATTAAACGCTAGTTTTTATATATCTGCGTCGCGCCCTTGTTAAATGTATAGCTACTATTTCGAAGATAAATGGTGGCATGTCTGAGCACATATGTGCAGATTGAGATCAGGTGTCTGTTACCTGCTGCTGTTAAAGTCAGAGATGTAACATAACTCTACCGTTCCCATCATTCGCTGTTATATTTCAGCAAGAACAACATCTGTGCGAAACAGGGTTTCCCGCGCCGCGAACATGAGAGCGAATAAAAGCGCGAGCAGCTTCTCTTCTGTCTCGTGTCTCTTTCTGAAAGACTCGGGGAGAAATCCATTCTGCCTAATTCAAAGCTTGCTCTGGGACAGCTCGCGTGGCAGATTGCCGGCTAATTAGTTTAGAGGAGAGTTTAATTAGATTAAGTTTGCACAGGTCCCGCGCAGCGCCGGTTGTGTCGGGCTCTGAGCGCGCGGGGCCCCGGAGCCCTGATCTGATTAACGCGTATGCCCATTACTGGCTCTCCAGCTGCTGCCACTACACACACACTATACACACAGACAGACAGAACCGCTACATCTGATGCGGGGTTTGTTTTTTCATTAATAAAATGACGTCAGTTTTCCACTGTAAAAAAACAACAACAACCGTTGGTTTAACTTAAAAAAAAGTAAGTTGCCTGGTTGCTTTAAATTTTTGAGTTAATACAATGGAGAATGGTTTAGTAAATAGAAATTCAAAATATTGTTATCTCAACCACATTAATTATCTAAGTTGATTTGACAAAAGAAAAAGTTGTGATGATAAATCATGAAACAATTTTTTTTTTTTTTTACAGTGTAGCTTGAGAATTTTCTGACTTTGGGATGAAAAAAGAGCATTCTCTGGTCAAAAACGCCACAGATATTTAAAGTCCTGTTTAGTGTTGTCTAGCATTTGCTATATTTCATATTATAGGTTCATATTTAGACATGGTTAATTGTGACGTTTCAATTAATCGACTGGATTAAAGAATTAGACAAAAATGGATCGCACATTTATATATGTTACAAAATAGTTGGTAACGCTTTAAGGTGGCTAGTTACACGTTACTACATGCACTTCAACTTACTATAGTAATAACAGTAAATTATGTATAATTACTAGTAACTAACTCTAAACCAAACCTAAAGTGTTACTCTATAAATACATGTAGTTAATAATATTACTCAGTAGGCCTACTTATTTGAGTGAGTTCAATGTTATACTTTACCTTAAAATAAAGTGTAACCAGATAGTTTAAAGCCTATATTAGAAAAATAGAATCCCATGAGGTTAATTTCTATATTGTGAATAGGAAAAACCATTTGTGTCAAAAACTGTCTAGAGTTTATTTTCTTAATAACAAACTTAATGCAGTGAATCAATGTTTTTTGTGGCTGTGCAATTTTTTTAATTAAATTAAATGACTATTATAGTTATTTTGAGAGACCAAATTGCCATACATGAGTCTTAATGGCTTAGAAATATTAGATATAATGACAGTTTAAGTTAGATTTTTTTTTACAGTTGGAGTTCGAATTATTTTTTTTACAGTTGGAGTTTGAATTTTGATTTTATTTTAAATTTGACAGTTGGATTTTGAACAGTCTTGGTTCATTTGAACAAATCTATGGTATTTTGCCGAGTGTTTCAGCAGATGATTTGAACGCAACAGTTTGGTTGATCTCAGTGTTGTGTGAAAGTGTTTCTCCTGTGGATCAGAAGTCAGAGCCGGACACACTGGCTCTTCTGCTCGGTGTCAGAGGTGAGTTTGCCGGGGAAGTGATCCCGGTTCCCCGTGTTACCCAGCGCACACATGCGTTAATCTCTTCAAAGCCCCTCGCGCACATCTGACTTTCAAATCCGAGTGTTTGTCTTGAAAATGGGCTCTAATCCCGATCCGAGCGACCCATGAGACCAGCAGCTTTAAAATTCATCGGCGATTAGCGGAAACAGTAACGAGGCTCTTTCTCATTCATGGCGCTTGTGTAAATAACTGTGCTGTGATTGACAGCTGATGTCTGTGATTGACAGCTGAAGAACGGGTCAGGCCGAGCGCGATGCTTTTCATTTTTTGATGTATTCTGGCATGCTGCTGTTGATCGATAGTTACACTAACCAGCGTTTAACATTAGTGCACTTACTGTCCGTCCGAGAGCCTCCATTAATTTCTCCTGTGATTCTAAAACACTCTTATTTTGCTTTGCCATCACAAAAAAGGCATTTTCCGAGCGCAAAATAAATATATAAATGAAAAGCGCAGGGTCTCGTACTCTCCGGGATAATTGAATTGTGTTTGGGTTGGTTTGGTTTGGCTGACAGTAATCGCATCCGATGCTCGGGCCATTACAGCGAGCGCGCGCGTGTCTCCCGGTGACCGATCACTGCTGAATGCAGATTGAGCTAATGAGAGAGAGAGATTGATGAGAGAGAGGGGGATGAAGGATCGGGAAAGGATGAGACGCGACCCGTCTGTGTCACGCGCGTAAACAGTGACCCGTCTGAAACCCGCCGGGCGCGCGCGCGGGTAACGGGTGGCGCGAGACACTTGCTATTTAGTAGCTACGAACAAAACTTTTTCATTTATTTGTTTGAACATTTATGTAGGCTAATTTCAACAACAAAAAAATCTTATTAAAATTGGAAGTAATAAAAACTGAATCAGCAAAATAGACATTCATAGATTGAAATAATTCGGAATCTGTCACGTCAGCATTTATTTTTCATTACAGGGCACGATGTAAAATACTAAATTAACGGTGAGTTGAATCACACAATTAGTTAATTTAATTTTACATTGTTTTAGGCTATTTCGTTTATGTTTCTTTATTTGGCATCGATGGTTCCATAAAAAACTTTTAAGATCCATAGAATCTTTCCTCTATACAAAAGGTTCTATTAAAATCTCCTAGGGGGGAAATAGTTTTAGGGGAAAAAACTGCATTAAAAAAACCCATTTTGAACCTTTATTTTAAAGAGTGTTCTATCAAATACATTAGTAGCCTATAGGCCCTATTCTTTCGTTAAGTTGCATATTAATAATTGCATATTTCATATTTGCTATTGAGTATTTAACAATGAAATCTTTGAATTCTGAAAGATTCTGAATCTCGCACACACACACACACACACACACAGGTGTTCTCGGGGCTCTCCTCAGGTGTGTACGGAGATGATGAACACGTGCTGAAAGGTTCCGGTGTCCGTGTAGACTTGTTGCTGTCGTGTGTATCTCGTCACTCCCCGGTACAGTCGTTAATCTGCGCGCATGATGCGGACGCTGATGGATGAAGTTTGAGACGCGAGTCACCCGAAATCATCCAAACGCGCCGTGACGCGCACGCCCGGGGCCGCGCCGGGATAACCAGGTTACGCGCGCATAAAGAGAGAGGGTTACAGGGTCAAAAGTCAAACGAATCCATTACACATATGGTTAAAAATGACATATTCAGCTGCATGAACATACATTTTATCCCTGATTTGATCAAGTTAAATGCGATTATTATTGCATAATTTTGAAACATGATTTTTATGTTAAATGTTAAATATGACCATTTCATGTATGCATATAATGCGCTATAACAGCACGGACAACATCCGTCTAATTAATATTGTTTAAAGAGTTCGGATAAACTCGTGCGTAATAGTGAGTGACAGCGAACAGATGCGCGTGACTGTGAGCAGCAGGTTTCCGTCGAGTCATTTCTGATGAAAACAGATCGAATAAACGCGCGCAATTAACGACTTCAAGTCATCATTAATTAGTATTTCATGGTTTATTTTAATTTTACGATTATTTTATTTCATTCGCCCTCTAAATGCAGCGTTGGGAGGTTAAATAAAGGCCATTATCCCCGAAATCAAATTAAACTTCATCTCACACTACCAACCAGAGCTGCATTAAAGCTAAAACAATCCCACAATTCATTTAGCATGAGGAAAACGGACCCATTTACCCGCTCTTGAAAAGTTGCCCATCCTCGCCTTAATGCCATTAGTCTTAATAGCCATTAATAGTCATTTATTTAGAGTTATATTTGCGCGCGCGCGGGTAATGCGCGCATCAGGTTTCGTTTAAACAAGAAATAAAATGCAACAAAGGAGCATTAGATGAAATAGTGAAGCACAAGTGTAGCAGATGATGCTGGAAAGGGTTAACGCGGAGGTGCATTAGAGATGCATGGAGAGAGAGAGAGTGTGTGTGTGTGTGTGTGTGTGTTGAGGGAGGAGGATCTCAGAACTGAGACATTGTCATGCAAACACAGACCACCGCCTCGCCATTGTCTCCCGGACTCCAACTTTATTATAAACACACCGAGCAGCAGAGCCGCGGAACACACCGAGACACACACACACTCCTCGAGCGGACCTTCACACACACCTGCGTCTCCATCATTCCGCCCTCCACATGTACAAAATGGATTACTCGTATCTGAACACGTACGACTCGTGCATGGCGGCGATGGAGGCGTCGGCGTACGCGGACTTTAACTCGTGCAGTCAGAGCAACGCGTTCCAGTACAACCCGATCCGGAACGGGTTCAGTTCCAGCCCGGGGTGCGGAACGCTCGGGTCCGCCAGCTGTGCACTGGGTGCGCTGAGAGAACACCAGCCCGCGCCCTACTCCACAGGTGACACACACACACACACACACACACACACACACATGCATGTGCGAGAACTAAAACACTTCACATGCAATGCGACTTATTGAAGAAAAGAAAAAAAAACAGGTGCTGAATATTAAGCACAGGTAATCACACTAAACTGTCCATTTTTCTTTGTTTAACATATAAATCGCTCCATTTAGAACGAGTTTAATATGTCATGACTCACTGTTAAAAACGTTCCAAAAGGTTTCTTTTGATTTTTGATGACGTAGAATTATAATGACGTTATTTGGAACTTTCAGCGATCAGTTCCTAAAATTACTGTTTTTAAAAAAAAATTAATGTGAACATTTTTATAAAGAATCTTTTGTGCATTCCATTGATCCTTCGATGCCGATAAAGAACCGTTTTTTTGTATCTTTGATACAAATGTATCTTTAATTTGGATAATTGATAAACCCATTTGCAAAAATTAAACGAGAATCCTATAGCTTTGCGAGTTTACGTTTTAATTTAATTAAATTAGCCTAAATTTCGTGTCAAATAATTTGAGGCGCAAATCAATTTAAAGTAATTAATTGAATTATGTCTTAGGGATCTATAATTAAAAAGAGCGTTTATTGGACAGAAAAAGAGAAACGATCCTGTCTCGCCTCATATTTCTGTGCGGTAAATGTAAATTATAGGCTTGTGTAATTATTATTGCATTTTCACATTAGAAAATGTGTGACTTATAGGGAGCCCGTCATTTTAAAATAAAATGCACAATTTAATTATAATCATAATAATACAAATGCACGGACGCATTCCTCAAATATATTTTATGGCACTTATTTACTACCCAATGAAACGCAAAAACCATTCCTTTTTCTTGTTTAAAAAAAATCAGACATAAATGTGCAACATTTACAGAATCCATTTGTTTCTCTGAACTGATGTTAAATGCATGTCCTCTTGAAGTGCGTCATCATGACTCTCCCCGGTCTCGTTGATCTTTCAGTCCCGTACAAGTTCTTCTCGGACCCGTCCGGTCTGAACGAGAAGCGCAAGCAGCGTCGGATCCGCACGACCTTCACGAGCTCTCAGCTGAAGGAGCTCGAGCGCGTGTTCGCGGAGACGCACTACCCGGACATTTACACGCGCGAGGAGCTCGCGCTGAAGATCGACCTGACCGAGGCGCGCGTGCAGGTGAGGCGCATGCACGCGGAGTACATCCATAAACCATCACTGAAGCATTTATGAGTGCAAAACCATATGAAATATAACATTATAAATGGTCATCTAAATGGGATATTTTTGGCCTCTTCCAAATGTAATTAATTTAGTTGATTTTATTAGAGTGATTTATAGCGGATGCATTGGGTCACGTGTGTATATGCATGCGTTAGTAACACTTCACGATGAAAAATATCGGTAACACTTTATTTTAAGGAGTCAGTGTTACTAAGTGCTGAGTAATATTAAGTAACCAAATGTACTTACATTAGTTAGGGGTTAGGGTTTGGTTTAGGGTTAGTTGCATGTAATTATGCATAATTTACTGTTATTACTATGGTAAGTACATGTAAAATATGTAACAAGGACACTGTAAAATAAAGTGTTACCAAATATTGGTATTATTGTTACATGTATTTACCACAGTAATAAAAGTAAATTATGCATAATTACATGCAACTAAACCAAATCCTAAGCCTATAGTAAGTACATGTAGTTAATTAATATTACTCAGTACTTAAATATATAATTACACTGTAACACTGACACCTTAAAATAAAGAGTAACCAAAATATTTCTAAAGCATTTATTCATCTTATAGTTCAAATTCAGTGTCTTAAAAATAAAGGTTCCAAAAGGTTTTTTTTTTTTTTTTTGCAGTGCAAAGAACCTTAAAATAACCTATAGTTCTATATGTTATATCTATATTATCTATATTAGAACTATATATAGTTCTAATTCTATAGTGTGAGTAATATTTTAAAGAACCTTTAGGATGTTAAAGGTTCTACATTGAACCACCGATGCTGAAAGAAAGAAAGAAAGAAAGAAAGAAAGAAAGAAAGAAAGAAAGAAAGAAAGCAAAAAAGAAAGAAAGCAAAAAAGAAAGAAAGCAAAAAAGAAAGAAACAATCTTAACATTACTCATTACTGAAATAACAATGACACCTTAAAATAAAGAGTAACCTAAATATTTCAAAATTAAAGCATTTATTCATCTTATAGTTCAAGTTCAGCATCTTAAAAATAAAGGTTCCAAAAGGGTTTTTTGCAGCGATGAAATATAATCATAAAAGAACCATTTATTCTTAGAGTGAGTAATATTTTAAAGAACTTTTAGGATGTTAAAGGTTCTTCATGGAACCATCGATGCTGAAAAAAGAACCATTATATTTAAGAATTTAACATAATTAAAATCTAAATTTGATATCTGTTAATATCATTTAATAGACTAAAATGGACATTAATACTGTAACATATGTAAGCTAATGCTCTTTCATTTTTTACATTTTTTACATTTATTGCAGGAATTATTATTATATGTGCTTTGGGGGTGTTGAGTGTTTTAAGGTATTCAGTAATTTAACATCTTTTACACTTTTCTCTCGTCCCTCCAAATGCTCTTTCATGATATGGTCGCTCTTCCTCCAGTTTGGTTCCAGAACCGACGGGCCAAGTCCCGTAAACAAGAACTATATATATATATATATAAATGAACTAACTTAATAGCTTTTTTACAACAAAAATTAACCACTTACTTAAGCTGGACTATGACACTATTTTCTTCTAGAAACAATCTTTGTTGCATTATTTTCCTGTCACTTCTTCATGGAACCATCCATGCTGATAAAGAACCTTTATTTTTAAGAGTGTAACATATAATCAAGATCAAAATTGTAATTGATAATATCCTTCAATTGACTAAAAATGAACATTAATACTGTACAAAATGTAATTGTGAATGATATGGTGGCTCTTCCTCAGGTTTGGTTCCAGAACCGACGGGCCAAGTTTCGTAAACAGGAACGCGCCGCCAACTCTAAAGGAGCGACCGGCACCAAGAAGCCCGGAGAGACTCGCTCTTCATCCGAGGATGACGAGTCCAAAGAGTCGACGTGCAGCCCGACTCCCGACAGCACCGCGTCTCTGCCCGGATCCGGGAACATGGGGAGTCCCGGGACCGGCAGCCTCAGTCCCAGTCCCGTCTCCGGCTCCGGCTTCACCAGCGCCTCCATCTCGCCCTCGCTCCACCAGGGCCTGAAGAGCTCGCCGTGGCCCAGCCTCGGCTCAGCCGGACCCACGCCGGACCTGCTGAAGGCCTGGCAGCCCGCGGACAGTGTGGCGTCCGGGCCGTTCGCCGGCGTTCTGTCCACCTTCCACCGGAAACCCAACACAATCAAGAGCAACCTCTTCTAGAGATCCCGGTGCATCTCAGTCTCTCCTGGGTCACTCGTGTAGAACTGGACTCAATGTTCAACCCGTCAATAAGGTCTCGTGTGCTGACGCTAGTTAACGGAAATCATTCACTGCATCAAGTACACTCTAAAAAATGCTGGGTTGTTTTAACCCAAGGTTGGGTCAAATATGGACAAACCCAACCGTTGGGTTAATTTTTTAAGTTGCATTTTTAATCCAACATTTGGGTTTGACCCAAAATTGGGTTAAAACAACCCAGCATTTTTTAGAGTGTACCCTCGACTAATTAAGCATGTGTTAGTACAGCATACTGAGAACATATGGAACCTGAAAAGGGTTATCATTTTATGGATTTACGTTTAATTGAGTTTTAATTAAATTGAATGAATTAAGCAGCTCATAAAGATAATTTATCACTAGAAAAAAAAAGTATTATGTCAAGTCAAGTCATCTTCATTTATACAGCGCTTTTAACAATATAGATTATTTCAAAGAAGCTTTACAGTGATAATAGGAGATTACAGTAACAGAGATTGTTTTGGCTTTACAGCAGCTCTAGAATAAAGTTATTGTCCAGATAAAGTTAGTTTTGACTGATTACAACATATTTTACAGTGTCCTTGTTACATATGTTACATGTACTTACAATAGTAATAACAGTAAATTATGCATAGTTACATGTAACTAACCCTCAACCAAACCCTAATCCTACCCTAACCCTATAGTAAGTACATGTAGTTAATTATTATTACTCAGTACTTAAATATATAATTACACTGTAACACTGACACCTTAAAATAAAGTGTAACCAATGTTCTATATGGAACCTTAAAGAGGATCATTTTATGGATTTAGTTTTAATTAATTAATCAAGTTTGAATTTTAAGTAAATTGTTTGAATTAAACAGCTCATTTATCACTAGAAAAAAAATGAAGTATTATGCAATCATTTAAAACGTTTCTCCTCATAGGGTCAAGAGTGTATTTCAGTTTAGTTTTTAAGGCATGCTCTTTTTTAACTAATTAGAACGATAACACTTTACAATAAGGTTCATTAGTTAACATTAGTTAATGTATTTACTAACATGAACTAACAATGAACAATACATATGTTACAGTATTTATTAATCTTTGTTAATGTTAGTTAATAAAACTGCAGCTGTTCATTGTTTGTTCATGTTAGTTCACAGTGCATTAACTAATGTTAACAAATACAACCTTTGATTTTAATAACGTATTAGTAAATGTTGAAACTAATATTAACTATGATTAATAAATGCTGTAGAAGTATTGTTCATTCTTAGTTCATGTTATCTAATGTAGTTTACTAATGTTAACTAATGAACCTTATTGTAAAGTGTTACCATTAGAATTTACAGGGAAATAATATTTCTGCGGTATTTAATAATCTTAGTTAATGTTGATGTCAATTACTAATACATTTTTAACATTAAAATTTGTATTTGTTAAAATGGAGGTTCAATTTTGGCATCGAACCTTTAACATCCACAGAACTTTTCTGTTCCTCAAACGGTTCTTTAGATTATTAAAATAGTTTTGGTTCTTCTATGACATCACTTTTGGAACCTTTATTTTTAAGAGTGTAGCTTTTAAACGAACATGATCAAATAATGAGCAACTGTGATTTTCATAAATGCTATAATAATAGATTTCCCATTATTATTGCATGTTAAGTGATGCAGTTACTAAAGTCAACAAATGAGACCTTATTGTAAAGTGTTTAATTTATTGTCATGTTGAACTCGTGGGCGCTTCTGTTGTGTGTGTGTGTGTGTGTGTGTGTGTGTGTGTGTGTGTGTGTGTGTGTGTGAGTGAGTGTGTGTTTGTTCTACGGTTCATCTTGTATTCATCTCTTACAGCTGCGATGTTTTCCTCTTTATGTTCACAAGAGGATCTTTAACCTTGAAGATCTGCATCATCAGCGCTTGAATGAATTGTCATTGTCAGTAAATTAGTTCTTCATTTCCTCTTAATTGAAGGTCCAGAAACATTTAGTCCAGCAGGAGCTTCAGAACAACAAATCAATCCTGAAAACATGCATCCGTGAACCGGCATAGAAACGTCTTTGCTCTTACTGATGAATTTATCATGTGGTTCTTCACTGAAGCTCTTTGAAGACTAGTGTGTGTGTGTGTGTGTGTGTGACCCCAGAAACAAGCATAGTTAAGCCAATTGTAGTTAATTTATTGAAGAAAAAAAGAAAAGAAAAAAAATGTTGGGATGTTTTTTTAAGCTAGGCTTTTATTGAGAAATATTTTGTAAATATTAATATAAATATGTAGTTTCTTCTTTTTTTAATGTTTACTGGCTCCAGTGCACGCCATGTGTTTCATGAATGATCTGCTGTATATAATCCATAAAAATGACAAAATAAAGACAGTTAAAATGAACATGTCCAGTCTGATCTGCATTCACTTCATCTGACTTCAGTGGAGCACAGAAGATTTCACATCATGTAATGAGGAATTATTTTACAATTTGTATTATGAAAACACAGGAACTTACTTGTCATTTGCACAAAAACGTTTGAAAATATGTTTAAAATGCTTGAATTAAATTCAAGTATGTTCTGAAAAATTATCTTTTGCTGATCAGTTTATTTGTGAATAAAAGCCTAAATTCAGTCTGTTCATCATATAAAGTGATGACAACTTTTTCATGTTTTGGAACTCTTTCAGATTTATGAACGATGTAATGTTTAATTTGTTAGACAATAGCAATCAGACAATAGCATGCCATTTTATTCTCAATACAAGACACTGCAGGTGAATAGGGTAAAAAAAGAACTAGATATCTCCATACTTCCCCAGCTGATTGATTACATTAAGCATTGCAAACATTTTTTTATATTACAAGTTTTCTGAAATGTTGTTTAAATACAAATGAGGCATTACCTAAATAAATATGAACTTATTTGCTTAAATTTCTAGAACAAAAATCTGAACATTGGAGAAAGCCAGGTTCAAAATTCGTTTAATTTTTTTTTTTACATATTAGAGTTTATGGTTTTTACAGAGGGGATTTGGGATATCTCTTTTTATCATTTCATAAATAAAAAAAGTCAACAGCCAGAAGAAAAAATATTTGCACCATTTTTTTTTAAATAAAATGTTGTATAAAAATCTGAAAAATTATAAATGAACAAACCCCTCAGTAAAAACCTTCAGAATATAGATATGAATAAAACTGTAAGTTTTGGTGTATATAACTGCTGCTGAAGTGGAGAAAAAAACTCATTTTGTGAACACAGCCTTTTAAGATATGTACTGAAATTTAAACCTACAGACGCAAATAGATGGCGTTATAAAAGATACACTTAAAAGTTCTATTATGGGGTGTTTTCTTTCCATTAGACTGATAAAACACTTAATGAAAAGCCACAAATCTGTGTCTCGCCTTGAGGAAACAACAATATCCGAGACGCTATTAAGAATTGCATTTAGGAACATCCTAACAAACTTAGACCTTATATAAAGAACTTAACTTTTTTTCCTTACGATTTTTGTTAATGCAGACACAGTTGATTAAAAGGCATTGAGAAAAATCCTGCAGCATTTCACACATACTTGATCTTATGAAATATTGCTGACTATATAATAATATTACTAAATATTAGATATGAAAATGACTATATTTTAGTTATTTTTTTTACAAATCACTTTATTTTATTTCGTTTTCTTGGTTTGTAATGTATTGAATGATAATCTATAAACCATGGTTTGCTGATAATTACATTTGTTTATATAAATATAATTACAAATGTAATTACAAATTCCACAAAATGTATATTTCAAGCTCAGTGAGACACTTTCTTTTACTGAACATAATTGTAGCTTTTATTAAACTGAGAAAGAAAAGAAAAAACATTAAAAGGACAGTCATTTAGCAGTCAAACACAAATATTAACTTACAACAACAGAGTTAAACTGTTAAAAATGATTATACAGCAAATAAATGAATGAAAGGGGAAAAACTTCTTAAGTTAAAACTTAATACACAAATAATTGATATCTAGAATAATTCTGCTACATGCATTTTAGGAGAAACACCCATAATTATAACATTAAAGACGGTTAAATAGAACAAACAAAGCTATTGTGATGAAAACAGAAAGACTAAGGCTATTTCTCCACAGAGTGCTTCATTTCAAAACTCAAAACTGAACTAAACTCATCTTGAGATTGAGAAACAAACTCAACTCTTTTAGAAATTCATCAGCATTTGAATCTCACATCAGAATTAATGAGCAAATAGAAAAAGATTCACATGTAAAATATGAATTTAACCGTTTCCTCTCTTGAATTCTCTCAAATAATCATGATGGTGCAGCGCCACCTGGTGAGAGGATTGTGTTATAGCCATCTTTCACTCAAACCAAACATCTGTGCAGGATGAGGAGATTGTAAATGCTTCCAAATGACACACTGAACCGTTGACAAACACACACGAACATACGAACACGCGAACACGGAAACTGCTTCAAGTCACGGCTGATTTTGGCTTATTTCCCTTTCCTTTAAAGTCATGAAACATGCACGAAAAACAAACTGTTATTAGCAACTAACACTTCAGGAATGTTCTGATGACGTCACTTCCTCCAGACGACAGGAAGTGGAGGGCGGGGCTGTAGTGAAACATCCTTTTGACATGTCGACTTGTTTAAATAATATCACAAACTATAGTGACATCAGATTAAATTAAAACCAGGTAAAATTCTACCAGTGCAAAGTTCAGTCCGGTCTGGATTGTGATTGGCTCACTTCTGCTGCTGTTGTTGTTTTAGACTGGCCAATAGGATCTTCTTATGGGTGGGGTCACGAATGCCCGCCTCCTCCAGATCCTCCTCTGTGATGTCACTGCAGGAAAGACACGTGATTGGATGAGGGTTTCATCTTTGTATATCAATCCAACTCTGAATTCTAACTAAAAAATTATGAAAACGTTGAGAAAAGTAACAGGTATTATGTGATATTTTACCCCTGAATAATGTGACATTGATGGACTTTAATAGACATTAAGTTAAAAATGCATGGGAAATCTTCTAAAAGAAGGATAAATGACTAATTAAAAAATTGGAAAGCTACATGATTACATTTGTGAAAGGTTATGATACTTGCATGTAGCGTTTGCAATTTGTACCTTTTAAATATTTATATTTCATTAAATTACAAACATTAAATCACATATAATATTATTATAGTGATAATACTGTACTATAAAAAAATATAATATAAAAATATTTGATCATTATAATAACTAAAACTAATACAGAACAACAGTAAAATTACTATACAAATATTCATGGCTGTCTTAATTGTTTTCAAACATTATACCACAGGACTTTTATTTTGGCGGAAAACCAAATGACACTGACTTTAATAGACATTAAATAAAATAAAAAAAAACAGTAGGAAATCTACTAAAAATAGGATAAATAACAAATTTTTTTTTTTTTAATTACTACATGACTAACTACATTTGTCAAAGGCATTTTGCACCTTTTACATTTTTATATTTTATGAAATTAAATAAAACAAACCAATAATAATTACTATATTACAGTAATAATACTAAGCCTACTGTACTGTAAAATAAAAAAATATTTAATAATAATAATCATCATTTTATCTTACAAAACAACAGTACAAATTACAATACTAATATTGATTTTTAAATGTTAAAACAGCTTTTATTTAGTCAGAAATCTAAATGTCACTATTTTTAATTGAATGGATATTAAAGTTTGTCACTGTTGGAAACCTACTAAAAAAAAAGAATAAATAACCGATAACAAAAATTGGAAACCTACATGACCACATTTGAAAGAGACAATTTTATATCAATAATGTGTATATTATTATTGTTTGCTTAGAGCGTGGATTTAGCAAGTAATAACTGAAAGTATAATTTTTTTAACTTTCTTTGAGAGGCAATTCTGATATTTCCTGTGTTTATATATATTTCAGTATTATTTCCTATGTTTTCTGGTGTATAATTTGTTTCTTTAATGGCTACACACACTTGAACTTGAACAGGTTTGGGCAAAGAAAATAAGGGAGAACCCGTTTTCTTACCGTCTTGTCTGTCATTTATGGATAAAATTGGTGTTTGAATGTTTAAGGTAACACAAGATAAAGGTTTAACAAGTGTAATATCATAGGATACAGGAGCCAACACAATTTTTGTGTTTGATTGGATTTTCGACTGACTTCTGTGAAGTTAACCTAGGACTTTGCATCTACATCATTTGTTTAGAGTTATGATACTTTAATGGTGCTTCTGGATTTTTGCATTTTGCACCTTTTTCACTGTGACCTCATGCAAAGCAGTTTTGTGCTCCTCAGAAGTCAGTCATACCAGTTTGAACCAACACAAGGTGAATGTCTTCATTACTGATGTAACCCTCGGTCCCTGATGTAGGGAATGAACAGGTTATGTCGAGTGATCATTCTTGGGAAACAGTCACTCTGAATAGTAGAAAAATGACCCATGACCTGCTGAGTGAGATGTGCATGCTGAGCCGCTCCAATGTGACGGGGAAAAGAAATTAATTATGAATTGTGCCGAAATGCCTGTTCTTGTAAAGCAGTTTCATTAGATGTATTTAATACACATGAACATTAAATATAAGTAGAGTGGATTTGGAGATAAGTGATGTAAGAAATGTGACATCAGCTGAATTTCTCTTCTGTCACAGTCTCAAACACATAAAGAGATATGTTTGACTTTGAAGGAAAATAAAGTTATATGTACCAAGATTCTCTTTTATTTCATGTTGGAGTGATAAAGATAACAATTGAGGAATAATTGGGTTTCATGTGTTGTATACGCATGTCACATGTATATGGAATTTGCTGTACCTCTTTACTTTCTCAACATTTGTTTTGATTATTTTACATGTATGATTTGCAACAGTTTTGTGACCGGATGACCAAGAATTCACGTGTTTGGCGTTTTCTCATGTATCTCCACCAAATGCGCTGCGTGAGGGAACTGCAAAAAATGCTTTTCTTACTTAATATTTTTGTCTTGTTTCCATCCAAATATCAAACATTTCTTAAATCAAGATGCATTTCCTTTAAAAAAAAAAATAATAATAATTTTTTTTTAAAAAGCAAAATTATCTGCCAATGGGATAGGAAAAATAATATTAATTCAAACAGAAACATTATTTTCCTTACCCCATTGGCATATAATTTTGCTTTTTTGTAAGCAAAAACTCACTTCATGTTGATTAATTCCCTCAGAAAACAAGACCTACATTTTTTTAATCATTTTACTACTTTAGTAAATGCATCTTGATTTAAGAAATGTTTGATATTTGGACTGGAAACAAGACAAAAATACTAAGTAAGAAAAGCATTTTTTGTAGTCTTTGTGTGGTTCTTTCTGTGAGAATCGAGTGAACGAATCAGTGGGGTCACACACACACACACACACACACACACACACGGGTAATACGCTGGCTGGAAACTGGGCCTGGCTTTTTGTACGACTCAGAGGGGATTCCCAAGGCCTAACGTGGAGCGTGGCTGGCAGGAAGAGAACTCGTGCTTTGAGCTGTGTGTGTGTGTGTGTGTGTGTGTGTGTGTGTGTGTGTGAGACTCGTACCTGAGGAACTCCAGATCGTCCCAGCCGTTGTGGAGAAGCCCTTCCTCATAATGCTGGAGACCGAGCTTCTGGAGCCACTCGCCAACACTGTACTCTACTGACACACTGCTGCTGCTCGCGTCATGCCACAGGCCCTGCACACACACACACACACACACGCACACACACGCATGAAAAACAGTACTATGGAAGTCAATGGGGTCCAATCAACTGTTTGGTTACCGACATTCTTCAAAATATCTTCTTTTGTGTTCAACAGAAGAAAGAAATTCATGCAGGTTTGAAACAGCTTGAGGGAGAGTAAATGATCCGTCTAGATAGATGATTCGTCTCATTTTAAAGACCCGTGGCAGATTATTGTTGAAGTAAAAAAAGTTTAAAAAGTAAAACCAAAAAAGGTTTATGAAAACTAAAACTGCTATAAAAATCAAAGCGATGAATCCAAACAAGTCGTGTTCCAAATTTGAGGTTGATATCTCAAAAAAACGAGCTTTCAGTGAGAGTGTGTTTGTGCGCAGTAACAGACTTTACATTAGATGCAGCTACACACACCGGGACACAGCGGCTGGATTAGGGATTTGCAGTTGAGTTTTTCTCTCTCAAATATTACAGCACATATACACACACATTTTTTTTTATTACACACATGCAAACTACTCTGACATCCACACCAACACACACACACACACAATTACATCTGAATCATTTATCCAATTGGCTCTATAATATGCAGAAGCAAATGAAATAAAGCAAGTTTTTACTTTATTTGCCAAACCTGAGAAAATGAAAACATCTGGGGGAAAAAAAAAAAAGTAAAATTGTAAATTCTGAAGTCTTGCCAACAGAAGAAAGCCTGTTAACAAAGATTACGTCATTTATAGTTAAATGTCCCTGGGGTTTAAAATAGCAGTTTTAATGGGTTTCAATGGGGACGTTATTGTCCTGAAGGTCCTGAGAGGAACTATTGTGTGTTACTAGTGTAAAATATATTTATAAAAAGGAAATGAGGGTGAAATAGTAAAATTCCAATAAAAATACACACCTGTGCCAAAATTTCATGCAATTGGCATTAATAACACAGGCAAAATTATCACAAAAATTAAACTGAAAAAGACAAAAATGTCCATAATGTCACACAAGGGTTAATGTTAGTTCATAAAAATACAACGGTTCATTGTTTGTTCATGTTAGTTCAGTGTTAACTAAGGTCCATTATAAAATATTAACTGTATTAATTGATTTTAATAATGCATTAGCAAATGTTTTAAATAACAAACTAAGATTAATAAATGCTGTAGAAGTACTGTTGATTGTTAGTTACTGATATCTAATTCAGTTGTGTAATGCACTGAAGTCACATCTGCTTGTGTGTTTCTGAGTGTGTGTGTCCAAGGATTAGTTTAATCCTTGTTAAAGCTGTATTTTGTTTTATTAACATTAATGACATTAATATTAGGCTGCTGTCACTTTAAGACCGAATGAACTGACAAACATCCGGTTTCTTTCTCAACTGTTCACTCATGACAGAGCCGAGAAAACACTTGCTGAGACGGGTGTTTAGACATAATTATGTGTCCGTTCAAGGGCAAGGAAACGCGAAAGAGGAATCAATTCAGTGTTCGAGCGCTGTCTCTCTCTCTCAGTGTGTGTGGCTGTGCACAGATAACAAGCAAGTCCTGGTTTTCGCCTCTTCTTCCGAGTTTAAAATTGTTTGAATGTGTAAATTGGCAAGACAAAACACGTCCAAATTATAAACTTTAACTCTATGTGATGGTTAAATTTAGCAGTTAATCCGCGAATCACACGTGTGCCAAACTCATCCGTACGCATCACGATCAACTGCGATCCGTTGCACCCCTAGTGTGTGTGTGTGTGTGTGTGTGTGTGTGTGTGTGTGTGTCTCACCTCCTCCGGCAGGTCTTCAGCGATGCTCTCCTCCTGTATGGATCGCGGTGGGAAGGTCAAGCCTCTGATGTGAGAAGCCGCCGCCCCTTTCCCGACTCCGCCCCTTTCTCTCCCGGTCGGATACTCCACTTCGCTCAGCGTCTTCGCCATTTGCAGAACGGAACACGATTGGTCGTCTAGTGCGGAAGCTCCGCCTCCTCGGCGGAAAGGGGCGGAGCTTGGATTCAACATGGGCGGAGCCTCCAGACAGAAGGCCACGCCTCCTCCTCCAGAGGGAGACGACAGCGGTTTGGACGGGATCTTGACGTCGGCGAGGTCCGGGAACATCCGCGGTTTTCCGAATGAGTTTTCCGGGATTTCTTTGGGAAGCGGAGGAGGAGGGAAATCCGGCGGAGGGCGATTGAGCGACGTGACGTGAGTCCCGACGTTCCCATCGTCTTCCGAAGATCCCTCTTCGCTGATTGGCCGAACCGGGTGCCAGCGGCCCGGAGCCGAACTCCCACTGGGCGGCTTGTTCTTCCCCACAGCAGCTGCTGTTTTATTGGCTAGCGGAGGGAGGGCGGAGCCTGGGAGCAGGTCGGAGGCCAGAGCTGCTGATTGGTTGGGAACGCCCTCGAGAATGTAGTAGGCGGGGTTATTGAAGCTGTTCTTGCAGGTTGTGGCATCGCTATCAAACGGGTCCTGTTTGAGTCTGATAAACCAATAACAGTCAGGGTTACTATTGTTGACAAGCTAAACCGATGTGAGTGTGTGAATGTGTGTGTGAGTGAATGTGTGTCCACCTGTTCTGTGCGCTGTCCTCTTTAGAGGAGTGTGTGTGTCTCCCAGTGATGGTCTTGTCTCCCTCCTCTGAAACCTTCCCGAGGTCAGCTGACCCCAACTTCCTGCTGGTGGACGGTCTACAGGACCAGAATGAAACACTCACTTCACTGGGCCAAAAACACGCTTGCAGAAACAACAATCATGTCAAGAAATGGTTGTTCCAACATGAACTCACTTGACGTAATCGTGTGTGACTTTGGGAGGAAGAGTTCTGCCTCTCGATCCGCCAGTCTCGTCCTTATCAACACTGATCCACTCTGATGAACAGAGAGAGAGAGTAAAGACCACAGAGAGAGAAATACTGCTCCAGTTTGCTTTCTTTGTTTGTTTGTTATTGCATACATGAATATGTAGGGCTCATGATGTCCTCTCTCTCTCACTTATACACTCACTCAGTCTCTCACTCAGTCTCTCACTCAGTCTCTCACTCAGTCTCTCACTCACTCTCTCACTCACTCTCTCACTCACTCTCTCACTCACTCTCTCACTCACTCTCTCACTCACTCTCTCACTCACTCACTCACTCACTCACTCACTCACTCACTCTCTCACTCACTCTCTCACTCACTCTCTCACTCTCTCACTCACTCTCACTCACACACTCTCTCACACACCAGGGTATCTGCACACTTTTTAAAGTCAAATTTAAGGCTTTTTAAGACCTTTTTAAGACCTGAAGAAATCAAAATTAATACCTTACATTAGGGGTGCGCAATATTGACAAAAATATGTCTCAATATTTTCAAAGTTTTGTCGATGCTAATTAGATGATATTTTACTGATTGTGTTTGTGTACTGGTACCATGGCTGGTTTAGGCCTGTTGTTGACAGCTGACTCACGAAGATATTCATATTTTTCATATTCTATGCAGTGGTCAGTTCACAGCAGTGAAAGAAATTAACATTTTTTATTAAAGGGCAATATTTGCAACCTTAAATTGAGTTCCAGGTAGAGCCCTGCGCGGGACTGTTCATCCCGCTCCCGCCCGCGCCCGCCGAATTTCTGACCATTACCGCCCGCTCCCGCAACGTATGTGTTACACTCCCGCCCGCTCCCGCAATATGCATGTCCACTCCCGCCCGCACCCGCAAAACTCTGAGAATTTATTCCCGCACAATAATAGAGATGCATTGATTTTGTGTCTTCTCCCGTCCCGCAGGAAAAAACACGTATTTGTATTGCTATTATTAAAGAGATTCATGGGGTTGTTTGTTTCGTTTCCCTGGCCTGCATGTATTCTGACGCACTGATCAGGAAGATGAATAATAGTAGTCCAAATGTCAGCCTTGCTTATAGGTTTTGTGCTGTAAATACCTGTTTGAGGTTCTTTTCCACATCATTTATTGACATCTCTCCATCATGTCGACTTGCTAGGCTACCTCCCGATCCCGCAGTTTTTTTTTTTAGCCGCCCATTCCCGCCCGCAGCAAAGTTCAAACCGCCCGCTCCCGCGAGATTTGCGTTGGGTCCCGCGGGACCCGGCGGGACTCAATCCCAATGCAGCCCTCTAGTTCCAGGGGCATTTTCACCCATATATGAACTTTTTTAAAAAATTTTTACTTAGAGGTAAAAAAATCACCTTTTATGTCAAATTCTAACATTCAAATTAAATTATATTAGAATAATAACACAATACCACTGTTACCAGTTAAATTAAATCAAAATCCATCTTTGCAGTGCAGAGACACAGAAGCAGCATCAGAACTGGCATTAATATATTTACATTTACATTTATTCATTTAGCTGACGCTTTTATCCAAAGCGACTTACAATTGCTATATTTCAGAGGTCGCACGCCTCTGGAGCAACTAGGGGTTAAGTGTCTTGCTCAGGGACACATTGGTGTCTTACAGTGGATTCAAACCTGGGTCTCTCACACCAAAGGCATGTGTCTTATACACTGTGCCATCACCACCCATATATTTACACTCCATTTACAACTGCATAAATAAAGCTATGAGATATTCAATTCTTTCAATTATTAATTCAATATTTAAATATGAACTGATTTCTAATTGTAACATTTTAATTACAGGGTACTTTAAATGTGAAACTAAACCCGCCAGTAGGTGGCGGCAAATCACTGTCTCAGGGAGTCACTCATTCAACCGATTTGTTCAAACAGCTGATTCATTCAGGAAGTGCAAATGATTGTTCATTGAATCGTTAGAATGATTCGTTCAAAACGCAAATTTCAGTCAAGAAATCATCGCTCACGCTGTCTTTTGCATTGAGACTCTGCTACGGTTTCATTTTGAAATTCTCGTCAGCGAAATAAAGAGAAAACAAACAATATTGACAATATTGTTTATAAAATGTAACAATGTTAATTTAACTGTTATATAAAATAAATATCATATTTGCTATTGTGCACGGGAAAACAGCCCTCTTGCTGATGTAATATTGTATGATAACAACATATGATATATAAAATACAAAAACTTTATACGTCTATTAGGGAACATACATAACTGCACTGACACATCACGCAGTGAAAGCAAGCATGAGAGACAAGTGCGATGTCAGCTCGCAGTGCGCCCTTCTACATAGTTAACGTTAAAGTAAAACAATAATTACAATATCATAATAGACAATACACATCGCACACCACTACGCACATAAAGAATGAACTTACAATTGAACTGAAATTAACCAGCTTTCTTCTCCTCTCCTGCTGTTTCGCGTGCAGGAAACAGACGTAATGCTGGCGCGAATGTGACGCGAAATGTCACGTGAACGAGCAAATCCACAAAGAACGAATAATAAATAAAAAAGTATGCCAATTAGATAGTTTTAATTTGGAAAACATTTAGATATGTCTAAGTCAAATTGCCATCGAAAATTTAAGACCTTTCATAAGTAAAAATAAGACTTTTTAAGACTTTTTAAGGCCTTAAATTTTTTAAATCTAATTTAAGACTTTTTAAGACTTTTTAAGGACCCGCGGACACCCTGACACACTCTCTCACACTCACTCACTCTCTCACACACTCTCACACTCACTCTCTCTCACACTCTCACTCACTCTCTCACCATCTCACTCACTCACTCTCTCACACACTCTCACACTCACTCACTCTCTCACCATCTCTCACACTCACTCACTCTCTCACTCTCTCACACTCACTCACACTCACACTCACTCACTCTCACTCTCACACTCACTCACTCTCACACTCACTCTCACACTCACACTGTCACACACTCTCACACTCACTCTCTCTCTCACCATCTCTCACACTCACTCACTCTCTCACACTCTCACAATCACTCACACTCACTCTCACACTCACTCACTCTCACACTCACTCTCACACTCACTCACTCTCACACTCACTCACTCTCACTCACTCTCACACTCACTCACTCTCACACTCACTCACTCTCACACACTCTCACACTCACTCACTCTCTCACCATCTCTCACACTCA
Organism: Gila robusta; assembly: GCA_030770095.1. Lineage (NCBI taxonomy): Eukaryota > Metazoa > Chordata > Actinopteri > Cypriniformes > Leuciscidae > Gila > Gila robusta. The sequence goes on from JAVALU010001363.1 coordinate 80,617, forward strand.
CTCTCTCACTCTCTCACACTCACTCACTCTCTCACACTCTCACAATCACTCACACTCACTCTCACACTCACTCACTCTCACACTCACTCACTCTCACTCACTCTCACACTCACTCTCACACACACTCACTCTCACACACACTCACTCTCACACACACTCTCACACACACTCACTCTCACACACACTCACTCTCACACACACTCACTCTCACACACACTCACTCTCACACACACTCACTCTCACACACACTCACTCTCACACACACTCACTCTCACACACACTCACTCTCACACACACTCACTCTCACACTCACTCTCACACTCACTCTCACACTCACTCTCACACTCACTCTCACACTCACTCTCACACTCACTCTCACACTCACTCTCACACTCACACTCACTCTCACACTCACTCACTCTCACACTCACTCACTCTCACACTCTCACACTCACTCACTCTCTCACCATCTCTCACACTCACTCACTCACACTCTCACAATCACTCTCTCACACTCTCACAATCACTCACACTCACTCTCACACTCACTCTCACACTCACTCTCACACTCACTCTCACACTCACTCTCACACTCACTCTCACACTCACTCTCACACTCACACTCACTCTCACACTCACTCACTCTCACACTCACTCACTCTCACACTCTCACACTCACTCACTCTCTCACCATCTCTCACACTCACTCACTCACACTCTCACACTCACTCTCTCACACTCTCACAATCACTCACACTCACTCTCACACTCACTCTCACACTCACTCTCACACTCACTCTCACACTCACTCACTCTCACACTCACTCACTCTCACACTCACTCTCTCTCACAGTCACACACTCTCTCTCTCACACACACTCACTCTCTCTCTCACACTCACACTCACTCTCACACTCACTCACTCTCTCACTCTCACACTCACTCACTCTCACACACACTCACTCTCACACACACTCACTCTCACACACACTCACTCTCACTCACACTCACTCTCACTCTCACACTCACTCTCACACTCACTCTCACACTCACTCTCACACTCACTCTCACACTCACTCTCACACTCACTCTCACACTCACACTCACACTCACTCACACTCACTCTCACTCTCACTCTCACTCACACTCTCACTCACACTCTCTCTCTCACACTCTCTCTCTCACACTCTCTCTCTCACACTCTCTCTCTCACACTCTCTCTCTCACACTCTCTCTCTCACACACTCTGTCACACACTCTCTCTCTCACACACTCACTCTCTCTCTCACTCTCTCACACACACACACACACACACTCTCAGTACCGTAGAGTCTCTCTCTGGTCCCCATCCTCTCTGAAGGGACTCTGACTCTCATGGATCCGCGGATGTTTCCCGTCTCTTCGCCGCGGTGGGAGAGATACGTGTGAAACTGCTGAGCCGTGCTGCCAATCATCGACTTCAGCGCCAACACACACTCCCCTGCACACACACACACACACATTAGAAATGCATGCAAAACAAAACATAAATCCTCTTCAGTCCATTTTCTGACACTAAACTAGAAAAATGTCTTATTTTTTGGTCCAAGAAACCTTGACTAACACAAGTGATTTAATTTAATTTAAGAGTAATTGAATTTAACAAACCCAGAAATACTCAGAGAAAGGCAGAAGAATGCAGTGCTTCATCTGAACGCATTTGTATCAGAATACATTGTACATTGGAAATGAATGAGAGACGAGTTTCCTCTAGTGGAAGCGTTTGGTACTGCAGTCGAACATCATCTCACTGAAAGATCATTTACTGAGATATCAACCTCACATGTGCAACACAACTTGTTTAGATTTATGGCTTTGATTTTCTTGCTGTTTTAGAGTAAATAATGTTTTTGAAAATAAATATTTCATATAAAAATTGAAAAAAATATTTTAGCAAATTTTTCATAACAATAAACGTAAAATTCTGTAACTTTTTTTGTTCACTTTTTAAAAAATTTTCACTTCAGCAATAATCTGCCAAGTGTCGTGTTTGAGAAGAGATCAAACTTCAGTCTGTCGCTCTACAGCGTTCAAGATTTACAACAGTTTAAGTTGGAAATTTAATTTTTAGGTCTATGCTTAAAAATAAAAAAGCATACTGCGTAAATATAATTTAGTACCATAAAATCCCCTAAAAATACAAAATATTAAATAACAAACATTATCAAACTAAAATACATTACATTAATTTAATTGAAATAAAAACATAAATTTCTGTCATTTTTGACTGACACGTGAAGAGCACCAGATGTGATTCAATTCAATTCACATTTATATTTGTATAGTGCTTTTCACAATACACGTGATGTCATTCACACACACCGTATGATTCGTATCCATCCAGAGATTTGACGGTGAGCAGCAGATGTTGGTCCTGCAGGTACTCGATGTCGGATAAGATGGGCTTCAGTGTCGTCAGCTGTTTCGACGACCAGCCCACGCGCAGGAAGTTCACGTTATCACTGCTCTGAGTGTCATTTTCATAACTCTTCTTAAACTCTAAACACACAGGTTACACATCACTAAACTATGAGGTTAATGCAGTCAACACAGTCAATAATGTGGTAGACTAACATTCTTCACCCAATGCACATTATTTCCTGCTGCATGTTCAGTTTAACCCAGCAACAAGGAAGTTCAATGCATGCGAATGCTTTTCATATTCTTTAATGATTGTTTAGCAGTCGGTCCAACATTCATCACTGTAAACGCCTGAAATTTGATCTAGCAAAGTCTGAGACGGGTTTAATTCACAAAGTTGATTTTTAATGTTTAATGCAAAAGTAAAAATCTAGTTAAAATGCTAAAGGCACGTTTTCTGACAGATTAACACAAGGACGAATATTTAATTATTCATGCAACAATAAAATATGCAATTATTGATGTTTATTACTATGCATTATTTAATTCTTTTATATTTTAATATATTTAGAATGACTATTGTCAACATTAACAATAAGAATATTTAATTATATTCATTGTGCACCAATATAAAAATGCATAGTAATAAACATCAATATTTGCATATTTATTTGCATATTTTTTACTTAAATATTTTTCAGTGAAAACATGAATTAATAATAAATAAGAATATTTAATTATATTAATTTTTATGCACCAATAGAACAATGCATAGTAATAAACTTCAATATTTAATAACACTTTCTACTAAAACAATTGAATATATTTAGAATGGCTTCAGTCAACATTTTTCAATGATGACATGAAAAATTAGAATATTTAATTATATTTGTTTATATGCACTAATATAAAAATGCATAGTAATAAACATCAATATTTGCACATTTAGTGCAATATTTATTCGCATATTTGTACTTAAACAATTTTCAGTGACAACATGAATAAATAATAAATAAGAATATTTAATTATATTCACCAATAGAACAATGAATAGTAATAAACATAAATATTTGCATATTAAATCACATATTTTTACTAAAATATTTTTATATATTTAGAATGGCTTCAGTCAACATTTTCAATGATGACATGAAAAAATAAGAATATTTAATTCTATTTATTTATATGCACTAATATAACAATGCATAGTAATAAATGCAATATTTAAATCAGATATTTTTACTAAAACATTTTAAAAAAATTAAATGACTTGTCAACATTTTTTAATGAGATGAATAAATAATAAAAAGGAATTTTTAAATCTATTCATTTATATGCACTAATATAACACCGCACAGTAATAAACATCAATATTTATTGCAACATTTAATTGCACATTTAATGCAATATTTAATCACATATTTTCAGTAAAATATTTTAATATTTTTTAAAATGACTTGTCAACATTTTTCTGTGATTTTTTTAGAACAAATCAGTGAATACAAAAAATGAGTTATTAAAACAGTTTGAACTGATTCACAGAAACTATTATTACATAATTGCTATGTATAATTATTATTAGCACATATAATTATATATATATATATATATATACATATACATACACATATATACACACACATATATTTACTATACTATATATAATATTATTATAGAATTATTTATTATACTATATATAATAATTATAACTACTATAATTACATAAATGAATGATGATATCATGAATATTTGATCGATCACATCTCAGATTTTCAGTGATGATGAATGTTGAACTCTGGATTATGATCTCATAAAGATTCTCTCATATGATGTTCACTGATTGAGCTTCTCACCCTCCAGACACGTTGAATAAAACTCGATGAAGAACTTGGTTCTGCTGGCGGTCTTCACGATGGCCTCGATGTTCTCGAACTCGATGTAAGCTTGTTCTGAAGACTTGGGCAGACCTGAGGAGGAAGAGCATCTGAGAACCAGTTTCAGCAGAACCACACTGAACAAATATATCAAACACATATATTACCTTTCTTAGAGACGAACTGAGACGTTACGCCAACCTCAAACGTGCCGAAGACGGGCGAGTGATCACTGGTGACGATATCATCCGTACAGCCTGACACACACACACACACACACACACACACACACACACACACACACACAACACTATTTACATATTCATCTGATGCAAATCAGCCTCAATAACTGCCAAAACTCCACTGGATTTCATTACACACTTCTATCAGCAGGTTATTTGTCACATATTTTGAGTAGACTGAAATTGCATTTGCTATGAAATGTTTTTTATTTTTACATGCTGATCCACCAAGGCCATTTTTAATGTTTAATACAAAAATAAAAAAAATCTAGTAAAAATAAGCAATGCATGTTTTTTTTTCATGAAAATTTAAGTCTATCTGCAACAGTAAAACTGCTCAAAAAAAAAGTGCTTAATGACATTTTTAAACAGATATTTCTCCTAAAACATTTTTATATATTTAGAATGACTTCTGTCCACATCTTTCAGTGATAATGCAAAACAAAGAGTGTTACAAGAGTGTTATAATAACATAATAATGATGATATAAATGATATAAAAATAATTAAGAAAAGTTTTCTGAAAGTCTCTTCTGCTCACCAAAGCTGTGTTTATTTAATCAAAAATACTGTAAAATTATGAAATATTATAATGTAAAATATCTGTTTTCTATGTGAATATATAGTAAAGTGTAATTTGTTCCTGTGATCAAAGCTGAATTTTCAGCATCATTACTCCAGTCTTCAGTGTCACATGATCCTTCAGAAATCAGTATAATATGATGATTTGATGCTTCAGATTTCAGTGGAAGCTCATACTTTTAAAATGGAAAGAAGGATGTGAAATAAACACTTTTATAGTTAATGTATCAGCTAATTGCGTACCGTACGAGTTGCAGACGATGTGCGTCTCAGGATACGACTTCCAGAGGATTCTGTCGCACCATGAGGGAACGTTGGTCCGCATCTAAGAGACGGAGAGAAGGAACGCAGGAGGAATTTAAGGAATGCAGGACGCTTCACTTCCTGTGGCAAAGGTCAGGTGACAGGAAGTAGCCGCCTCAGGACCGTGAACATGTTAGCAGGGATTCTTTCTTTACACTCATGAATGTGAGCTTCTTTAAAGGGATACCGTAATTCCTCAAATAAAAACCGGGGCCTTTATTTACCTGAACTGCAGAAGGTAACCGGCTTTTATTTGAAGCAGGCTTTTATTAGAGGCAGGCCTTTATTTCTAATTCCATCTTTTTCATAAATAATAGGATTGGGCCGATAGACGATGCAATCATCTATCGCGATGGCTGACAGACATCACTATGTTGAGACCTATGGTTGAGACCATAGACATCATATAGATAGACGCCCTATCGACCGCTACTGCCTATTGGCGCGGACGAGCCGTGGGGCCGCCATCTTAAACCGGTCACCCACTCCGCTCAGTGTAATCTGTTTGGCAGGTGCAATGAGCTGTCAGCGCATTTAATTAATCATATCTCACTGAATACCGAACTGATTTTCACGCGTTTTTTTTTTGCTGCAAAGGTCATACACGTAGCTACGATACAGGACACATTGAATATTTTACTCACAAAATACAAACAATAGTACGGTAATGTTAAATGTTAAATCTTACTTGTGAAAAGTAATCCCCGAGTGATGCATTGCCGATTTGAGCAGGAATATGCTGCACAGTGCTCTGGCATCTACTGCTGTTATGCAACGCAAATAGGAGTATGACCGGTTTAAGATGGCGGCCGCATTTCTTGCGCCACAGCGGCCAATAGGGCATCTAGTCTCTATATCAGTGGTTCTCAATCCTGGTCCTGGGGACCCACTGCTCTGCACAATTTATATGTCTCCTTTATCTGAGACACACCCAGTTCAGTTCAGAGCTCTTTCCTAACGAGATGATGATCTGAATCAGGTGTGTTAAATGAGGGAGACATACAAACTGTGCAGAGCTGTGGGTCCCCAGGACCAGGATTGAGAACCACTGCTCTATATGATGTCTATGGTTGAGACGGCATCGCGATCCCCCAACCCGCCCTGTTTCCATGGTGACGCGTCATTGGCACGCACGTGATTCACCACAGCCAAAATAGCGCTGTATGACAGATGTAGCACTTTTTTTCTAAATATTAACAAACTTGCTTAAACTTCCAAACTCCGATTCTCAAATACATGTAAGAGAGTTCGTTGTGTCGTTTAAAAACCTTTAACGTTATAAATGATCTTGATCTGTAACGTGAGATGTTTGTTTGGGCCGCAGTTCAGAGATTCCTGTCTGTTGGATTTATTACAGCACGTGAATTCATCAGTTTCTCACGAAATACATTAAAGTAAGTGGCCGGTGAACTGGGAGAAGAACAGAGTAAACGTAATAGTTACTTGCACTGTGATATGAATAAAACACCTCGGCAAATATATCGGCGGTTTGAAACCGATTGTTATTGCCGCTTCCATAGACACTATTGTGTATTTTACAAACTATAAATGTATTGTTCTTCTATAAATTATATGTATTTAAATGTCTGAAACCTAAAATAAACATGATGTGGTTAAAAACACTGAATAGTTGTGATATACGGTATGACAAGCGCTGAAAGTCCGTCTTTAGCTCAGCGTGAAAGCACAGTTTGAATCTGGCAGTTATGTCGCGTCAGAGCGGGCCGACATCGATGATGAGATGTAGAGGAAAATATCTAGTGGAAAATGAGTGTTACGTTATGTCATTATATGAAAGGCACAGGAGATTACCTATCAACACTAAATTTTCCCCGGCCTTAATTTGAGACCGGCCTTTATTTGTCTGTGTTGACCCCGCCCCCGGCCACTATCAGAGGCCCGGCGTTTAATTGACTACCGGTTTTTATTTGAGGAATTACGGTAGTTCACCAAAAAATAAAAATAAGCCCATGATTTACTCTCCCTCAAGCCATGCTAGCTGTATATGACCTTCTTCTTTCAGACGAACACAAGAGATGCACTTTTATGATGGACAGATGCACTTTTATGATGGACAGATGCACTTTTATGATGGACAGATGCACTTTTATGATGGATAGATGCACTTTTATGATGGACAGATGCACTTTTATGATGGAGAGATGCACTTTTATGATGGAGAGATGCACTTTTATGATGGACAGATGCACTTTTATGATGGACAGATGCACTTTTATGATGGAGAGATGCACTTTTATGATGGACAGATGCACTTTTATGATGGAGAGATGCACTTTTATCATGAATAGATGCACTTTTATGATGGACAGATGCACTTTTATGATGGAGAGATGCACTTTTATCATGAATAGATGCACTTTTATGATGGACAGATGCACTTTTATGATGGAGAGATGCACTTTTATGATGGATAGATGCACTTTTATGATGGACAGATGCACTTTTATGATGGAGAGATGCACTTTTATGATGGATAGATGCACTTTTATGATGGACAGATGCACTTTTATGATGGATAGATGCACTTTTATGATGGACAGATGCACTTTTATGATGGACAGATGCACTTTTATGATGGATAGATGCACTTTTATGATGGACAGATGCACTTTTATGATGGACAGATGCACTTTTATGATGGACAGATGCACTTTTATGATGGACAGATGCACTTTTATGATGGACAGATGCACTTTTATGGACTTCAAAACAGAAACAGTCATTCACTGCCATTATAAAGCTTGGAAGAGCCAGGATATTTTTTAATATAACTCTGATTGTGTTCGTCTGAAAGAAGAAAGTCATATCCTGAGTAAATCATGGGCTAATTTTCATTTCTGTGTGAACTGTCCCTTTAAGAGTAGTTTTAGTGTGATGTGAATGATTTACCCCGGTGGCTTTCTGCTTCTGCCAGACGTACGTGTCCCGCGAGCCGCGCTCGTAACGGTACGTGGGGGGGTACGTGATCTCCTCCTCGACTGGACACACACACACACACACACACACACACACACACACACACACACACAGGATATGATGCGGCAGGTAAAGGAAGTTGGTGATGAGCCAAGAGACTCAAATGTCAAAGGCATGTTTAGATAATCTGGAGGAAAAACTCTAGAACAAACATGCGTTTAAAACACGAAACAGTAGAAATGAGCACGTGTACATACTTGTACATTAAGTTATGTTTCTCACAGAATACGTCCAGGTTTTTTGTAATTAATAAATTAATTAGTACTTATTAATAAACAGTACTTATTAATCTTTGTTAAAATTACTTAATAAATATACAACTGTTCAATGATGGTTTATTAAACAATATTATCAGATGCAACCTTTGATTTAAATACTTTATTAGTAAATGTTGAGATGAACATGAACTGAGATTAATGTTCATTGTTAGTTCATGTTAACTAATGAAACCTTATTGAAAAGTGTTAACAATAAGATATATAATTGTATAAATAATATCATATTGAAATATCTCAGATTCTTACTATTGCAATGGTTTTTAAATAACATAAATTAAAGGCTGTACAACAAACACACAGACAGACATGCAGACACACACATACAGACACACACGCAGACTCTCGCACACACACACACACACAGACACACACACACAGTGAGTCAGAGGTGAGCCGCACCGAAGCGAAGGAAGACCTTGTTCTTCTCTCTCTCCAGATTCAGCTGGTCCACCTTCAACAACGGATCGAACTCCTTCCTGTTGATGAAGTTGAGGATTTCCTGAGAGAGAGAGAGAGAGAGAGTCATAAAGTCAGTGTTGAGACGCCACAGCTGTTACAGCGATACACTCCTGCGGACACTAATGTATTGCACTGTGGAATTGTGGGATACACATCAATGAAACAGATCATCCAGGTCTTCCATGCGCACAGAAACTTCACATGCTGTGCACAGTATTCATACTGCAATCATACGCAACATGACGCTTATGAGTGCTTTATTTACCTGGAATTGCTTGTCCAAGTGGAAAAAAACGATGCATTGTCAGATATCGATAATAACGTGTTTAATAATGGGATAAAAAAAAAAAAAGGTAATTGCGATTCACACAATTCTTTATTTCTCGCAATATGGACTTTTTTTCCACAATAAAGAGTTTATATCTTGCAATACTGACTTTATTTCTCGCAATTGTGACTTTTTTTCCACAAATGCGAGTTTACATCTCTTATTTCTGACTTTTACTCCCAATTGCAACTTTTTTTTCCAAACAAGATTTACAAGATTTGTGTAATTTTTGGATTTTTTTACACGCGCTTCAAGAGGCACACAACGCACATTTGCACACACATGCAAGGTCTCTCGCTCTCTCCCTCTCTGCCGAGCGTGCGCTACACGGTTTGGAGATCGCGAGCTCTAGATTCCGGGAGATTTGAACTAGTTTGCGGGCATCAGGGAGCCGCTATCAATATGCGGGAGACTCCCGGAACTTCCGGGAGACTTGGGATGTCTGCCATTCTGACTTTATTTTTTGCAATTGCGACTTTTTTTCCACAATTGCGAGTTTATTAGCATTTTCATATCGTCCTATCGTCAGCCTGTGAGATTGGCGATACACGATATTATCGTGAGGGGGCGGGGCTTACTTATTTGATTATTAAAGGGTTAGTTCGCCCATTTAAGACATGAAGTTGTATGCAATCCTTACCAGCACTATAGTGCATACACACTGACCCACTCTGTAGTCACCTCCCTGGTCAGAGTTCTGGCCGCTGGAAGTTTTTCAATAAAGTACTCCCGGTTATTTTCCGGGGCCACAAAACTGTGCGTTTTTACGTGAAAAAATGATTTGCGTTTCAAAGCTTGATTAATTTACCACACAAAAAACACGCCGGTCAAAATTCATACCTCAGTTTTAATCGGCACTATTTTCTATCCATTTCTATCAATCCGCTCTGCTGTCAACGTCAACAGTGCGCACGTTCCGATCAGCTGTTCCATAGTGTTTACACAATCGATTAACAACGACGTAAAAAGTATTAAATTAACAATGGCGCGAACTTGTAAATTCCCAGGCTGTGACCACAAGGATGTGCCGGGATCATAGTTCAGATTCCATCGTTTTCCTGTTTCGAATATACTACTATGAGACAGCTTTGGCTGGTTGCCATCGGCTACTCTGCGGGAGCTAAAATATCCAGAATAAAGTATTTTCATGTGTGCAGTGCTCACTTCAGCGAAGACGATTACATCCCCAACCAAGGAGGAAAAGGAAAATTAAAGAGTTTTGCTGTACCAGTACCACGGGTAAGCTCTATTTACTAACTTTATGATCCCATGTCTAAACTGTACGGTAAACAAGATGATGTTTAGACTCCATTATAAAACACGTGAAAAGATGTCTAATATAAAAACAGTATATAGGGATATTGGTACAATTTGCTGAGAAAACTATTTGATTGAACACACACACAATTGAGGTTTTGTGTTGCAATCAATAACATTTGATTTGATCTTGTATACTCCGGTTCATAAAGGTATCCCTTTGTCGTTGTGCTAAAATTACTTTCATCTGATCCGTCTGACATTGTGCTAAAATTGGTTTCATCATCAGAAGTTTCGCAGTCAGACATGTTGTCAGCGAGTCGCGCTATCAACAGCTGATCGGAACGTGCGCACTGTTGACGTTGACAGCAGCGCGGATTGATAGAAATGGATAGAAAATAGTGCCGATTAAAACTGAGGTATGAATTTTGACCGGCGTGTTTTTTGTGTGGTAAATTAATCAAGCTTTGAAACGCAAATCATTTTTTCACGTAAAAACGCACAGTTTTGTGGCCCCGGAAAATAACCGGGAGTACTTTATTGAAAAACTTCCAGCGGCCAGAACTCTGACCAGGGAGGTGACAACAGAGTGGGTCAGTGTGTATGCACTATAGTGCTGGTAAGGATTGCATACAACTTCATGTCTTAAATGGGCGAACTAACCCTTTAACTTGATTATTTACTCATTAATTTGCTTGTTTTATTACTTCATTTTATACGAGAATATTTTTCTATTTTGCTAGCAAAGGTGGAGTGTTTATTACTAGGCTAGATCAGGTTATTTCCCGGTATAGTGAGGTAAAAAAAGATCCTAATCATTTTTGTATCTGACTCGAGTATTTCAACATGTCAGCGGGAAATTTACGGACACACATGATCCTCTCATGCCGTTACAGATGCAGCATTTTGACTGTACTTCTGCACGAGATGAAAACACATTTTAATAATTTCTAAGGTCAAGAAAGAGTTGGAGTTTGCGATATGTCCTCCCACCAGTGCTCTCTCTGTCTGGATGCACTTCACATACGCGCACTTCAATAAGCCCAAAGAACGCGGTTAATGTGTTTTAAATGCCGGGAGAAATCAGAGTAAGGGGCATAAATCTGGCTGAGTCGATTGGTTTATACATAAACTTATGACTTGACTCCGATAAAGGAAAACAGGTTAATGCGTTTACATGACCACATGCGTTGTCAGTTTATTCAGAATAATCGGGTTAAGACCGTGCATGTAAACGCACTCATTTCCTGAAAGTGAAAGTAGAAACTGACTGAGCTTTCGGCTGTCTCTGCATTAACATCGCATTCTCTCAGAGACGACGATGGATATAACGGTATAACGGTAAATCTTAATTTACTGGCTTAATATTTCTCTTGTGGACCTACATGATGACAGTGAAAAAATTAGAAGAATATTTCTTGTTAAACAAGTGTTTGAAGCTGCCTTTGATTTTCACAGATGGCAGAGTTGTGCTGTGTTCGTGAACTAAAGACTGGCCTATATCATTTTAGTGATATTATTATTATTATTATTAATATTTAGTAATTGTATTGTTTTTAATGTATTAGTGTCATTAAACGTTTTGTTAATGTACATGCTATGGAAACAAAATACTGACGAACAACGATGCCGTTTTCATCTTGGATCTGTATAAGATATGCGTGCGTCTGTTAAAACAAGCACTCTTGACAATTTGTGAATGGATCACCTTGCAATTCAATGTTGATGTGGGATGTAGGCCTAGGTTTTTATTCTGTTTTAAAAACATTTTCTTAGAGGAGTCCTCATACGCACGTGTCGGTGTTGTCGCAAGTGTTAAGGCTATGTGGTGATGTCGTTATGAATTTAGGCAAGGCAAATTAATTGTAGTTCCTAATATTAATTTAATAACAATACTAGCTTTATAATAATAATACTACTAATAATAATTTAATACGTTCATGGTAAAACGAGCCAATTATCGTATTGATATCGTCAAAGGCATCTGCCATCGGCGAAATCTCAGACTATCGTCAATACACGATACTATCGTCTATCGGCACAACCCTAGTTTATATCTCGCAATACTGACTTTTTTTCTCGCAATTGCAACTTTTTCCCACAGTTAAAACTTTATATTTCTCTATTCTTACTTTATTTGTCACAATTGCGTCTTTTTTCCACAATTATGAGTTTATTTTTCTCCATTCTGACTTTATTTCTCGCAATTGCGACTTTATTTCCACAATTGCGACTTTATATCTCTTAATTTTGACTTCTCCCAATTGCAACTTTTTTTTCCACAATTACAAGTTTATTTCACCATTCTACATTTTTTTCTCGCAATTGCGACATTTCCACAATTGCGATATTATATCTCACCATTCTGACTTTATTTTTTGCAATAGCGACTTTTTTTCCCCACAAACGCGATATTATATCTCGCCATTCTGATTTTATTTTTTGCAATTGCGACTTTTTTCCCACAATTGCGAGTTTATATCTCGCAGTACTGACTTTTTTTCTCGCGATTGCATCTTTTCCCTACAGTTAAAAGTTTATATTTCTCCATTCTACTTTGTCACAATTGCGACATTTTTCCACAATTACGAGTTTATATCTCGCAATACTGACTTATTTCTCGCAATTGCAACTTCTTCCCACAGTTTAAATTTATATTTCTCTATTCTTACTTTATTTGTCGATTGCGACAATTGCGACTTTTTTTCCACAATTCTGACTTTTTTACTCAATTGCAATATTATATCTCGCCATTCTGACTTTATTTTTTGCAATAGCGATTTTTTTTCCACGATTATGAGTTTATATCTTGCAATTGAAGACCTAAGTCGGGTATAGATATAATACCATAATATCTCATTAGATTCACATGATTGGCCTGACAACAACTAATGCTGTACACACAGCAGACCATTACATCCAGAGAATACCTCAATGCTTTTATCAAAAGCGTTTCGTTCATGTGTTTCATGGCGCTTTACCTGAATGTCCATGTCCAGGCGGTAGTTGAGATCGCCGAACCAGAACAGATGCGTGAATCTCAGCGAGATGTCGAAGGAGTTCAGCTGTTTATCGCCCAGCGACAGCTGACGCAGGATATCCAGATAGTTCTGGTTGCGTCTGCCAGGGGTCAAAGGTCATTAGTAAAAAAAAAAAATGAATTGTGTATTTGCTGGTCAGTGTTTCGAGACACACCTGTGGATTTTTTCATTGCCAGACGTCAGGTGACAGTTAACGAAACCAAACGATGTTCCATTAAACATGAAGGACACGCCCACTGCTCCTTTGTTTCCTAGGATAATTAATAAATGTATATAACCGAATCAAACACTGCTGGTTCATGTTCTTCCTCAGGATTTTTGTCTTGTTTTCCAGTACGAAATCTAAACTTAAATCTAATCTAAAATCTAAAAAATACTGAGGAAGAAAGTCATTTTTTCCAGTGTTTGAGTGAATTGCCGTGCGTTCTGACCGAGTGTGTTGGCGATTCCTGCACACACAGACATACAAAGACAGTCGTACACACTCACACAGACAGACACACACATACAGACAGTCCTATACACACACACAGACAAGAAACACACAGACAGACAGTCCTACACACACACACACAGACAGACAGTCCTACACACACACACACACACACAGACAAACACATACACAGACAGACACACACAAACAGACACACATACAAACACACACACACAGACAACACACACAGACAAACACACACACACACACATATATATATATATATATAAACACACACACACATATATATACACACACACACATATAAATAAATACACACTCACACAGAGGAAGAAAGTAATTTTCTGCAGTGTTATAGTGAGTTTGTGTGTTCTGACCGAGTGTGTTTGCGATCCCCGTTTTGACGCTGGACATTCCCACGTGACTGATGCGGTTCTCGTGCTCCGCCTTCACCAACACCACGATCTTAATGTTCCACAGCGTCTGCACTGCAACCTACAACACAGAAACCAACATTCATTCCTCCTGCTCGAGCCTTTCACTCATTAAACTTACTGTGGGTAGTTCAACCGCTGATGAGAAACACAGACAAAAACACACATTAAACTCTAAATAAAGTCACAGTCATAACAGTCGTAGCGTCATTAAAACTCAGAATGACTCCTGCATCTGTCTGCCGAGGAGCCGGCTGTTTTTTTATTTGTCTTAAATTAGGTACATAAGGTTGTCTTGAGTATGTGTTATGTTTGATACATTTCAGGGTTTTGTTCTTCAATATCCTGCCTTGTCAAACTCTAAATAAAACAAACAAACAAACGAGCCACTGAAACACTGACACACATTCTCTCACCGGTTTATAGTCTATCTCTGTGTATTCCTTGAGTGCGCAGCGGATCGTTTCCACCCATTCCTTATCACACACAGAGTTCTCCTGCGTACCGAACACGTAGATGTCATGAGGGATCGTAACCGCCATCTCATCCAGAGTTTTCCCCAAGCCTCGAGAGGAAATCCATGATCCCATTGATTTAGGAGCAGGAACGCCACCTGCAGAGAGAGAGACAAAGACTATGACACAAGGACGAGAGGATTTTTATGAGAAATGTTTTGCCCGCCACCATGATGGTAGCCAGGGTGTTGTGGGTGGTCGTCAGGGTGTTGCTAGGGTGTTGTGGGTGGTCGTTAGGGTGTTGCTGATGGTCGTCAGGGTGTAGCGAGGGTTTTGTGGGTGGTCATCAGGGTGTTGCTAAGGTGTTGTGGGTGGTCATCAGGGTGTTGCTAAGGTGTTGTGGGTGGTCATCAGGGCGTTGCTAGGGTGTTGTGGGTGGTCATCAGGGCGTTGTTAGGGTGTTGTGGGTGGTCATCAGGTTGTTGCTAGGGTTTTGTGGGTGGTCGTTAGGGTGTTGCTTGGGTGTTGCTAGGGTGTTGTGGGTGGTTGTCAGGGTGTTGTGGGTGGTCGTTAGGGTGTTGCGGGTGGTCGTCAGGTTATTGCTAGGGTTTTGTGGGTGGTCATTAGGGTGTAGCTCGGGTGTTCACTAGGGCGTTACTAGGGTGTTGTGGGTGGTTATTAGGGTGTTGCAGGTGGTTATTAGGGTGTTGCGGGTAGTTGTCAGGCTGTTGCTAGGGTTTTGTGGGTGGTCGTTAGGGTGTTGCTTGGGTGTACACCAGGGCATTGCTAGGGTGTTGTGGGAGGTTATTAGGGTGTTGCTAGGGTGTTGTGGGTGGTTGTCAGGGTGTTGTGGGTGGTCGTTAGGGTGTTGCGGGTGGTCGTCAGGTTATTGCTAGGGTTTTGTGGGTGGTCATTAGGGTGTAGCTCAGGTGTTCACCAGGGCGTTGCTAGGGTGTTGTGGGTGGTTATTAGGGTGTTGCGGGTGGTTATTAGGGTGTTGCGGGTAGTTGTCAGGGTGTTGCTAGGGTTTTGTGGGTGGTCGTTAGGGTGTTGCTTGGGTGTACACCAGGGCATTGCTAGGGTGTTGTGGGAGGTTATTAGGGTGTTGCTAGGGTGTTGTGGGTGGTTGTCAGGGTGTTGTGGGTGGTCGTTAGGGTGTTGCGGGTGGTCGTCAGGTTATTGCTAGGGTTTTGTGGGTGGTCATTAGGGTGTAGCTCAGGTGTTCACCAGGGCGTTGTTAGGGTGTTGTGGGTGGTTATTAGGGTGTTGGTAGGGTTTTGTGGGTGATCGGTTTGGTGTTGCTAGGGTGTTGTGGGTGGTCATCAGGGCGTTGCGGGTGGTTGTCAGGGTGTTGCTAGGGTTTTGTGGGTGATCGTTTTGGTGTTGCTAGGGTGTTGTGGGTGGTCATCAGGGCGTTGCTAGGGTGTTGTGGTCAATGACGTGATATCATGTAACACACAATCGAATGTGTGTGTGTGTGTGTCTCTCACCCATGTTCCACGTCCCGATAAAGACGGAGATCATATCGGGCTCGTCCTGATTGGAATGTTTGTTCTTCATGAGTTGTAGGAGTTGGCAGAACGCTTCCCTTTTCTACAGGACGAGAAACAACGATTAATCTGTGGCTTCTGTAACACACTGTGAAACACCAGTATAAATCTGTGTGACTCACTTTTGCGCTGGCAAAGATGAAATCTTTCCTTTGGCTTTTGTCTTTTTCCTTTTCAAAGACGATTCCCAGTTTATTTTGAACACGCTGAGACTTAATCAGCTGCCGAACTACACACACACACACACGTCATTTCTTTAGTGCATTAATAAGGGTCCATATTCCACACTTACTTTTTACTGCTAATAATATAAGAATAACATCCTCGTCCCTGACTCACTCTTGTCATGTGTGAACGTGTTCCAGTCTTCCTGCGCGTCCTTCATTTTCTTCATCACCACCAGCTTTCCTCCCTCCACATCCACACTCAGCGAGTACTTCTGACTCTTCCCGATCTTCGTCAGGTCAGCCAGATACACGTCCAGTTTCACCTGATACCACAACACACACACACACTCACTCACTCACACACACAAGCCAAACACACAAAGGCTGGTTTGACAGGAGTGTGATGATGTCGTACCTCGAAGGTTTGCACGGGAATGGCTTTGTGTCGGGTGGACATCAGCGGAGACACGGTCAGAGCGGATGAGCTCATGTCCTGAAGCGCCTTCAGAGCCTGATACACACACACACACACACACATTAATGCACGATTCGTTTAAAAGAGCCAGAGTTAAGAGTGCTGTTAGTGATTTCAGCTGTTTTACAAACACCTGCCGCTGAATTAGACCCATTCACAGTGTTTATTAGAAAGATAAGACTAGGAAAATACAAAGAAGAGGAAGAATAACACTAAATAGATAAATAAATAAATAACAACAACACACAAAGTGAACCAAAGCATAGACAAAATACATTTAAGGTATACTAAAACAATTATGATATTCATGAGATAGTAAGACAGTAATACAACAGTTCAATAAACATTAAGTTGATTATATGAACTTCCAATTTTTACACACTATGTTGTAAATTTTGACTCCAAAATAGTTCCAAACAAAGCAGAAAAGATTAGTCTCCCAGCAACACACAGCGGTGCATCGTTCTTGAATGATTCACAGTTTCTGAACGAATCGGGTGAGTGAATGATTCAATGACTCATTCAAAAAGTCAATGGACACTTGCTTCTTTTTTGAATGAATCAGCAGGTTTGAATGAATTGGGTGACTTAATGATTCAATGACTCATTCATAAAGTCAATGGACACTTGCTTCTTTCTTGAATGAATCAGCCGGTTTGAAAGAATCGGTTGAGTGAATGATTCTATGAATGATTCTATCCACCTACTGGCGGTTTTAATTTAATATATAATAGGATCATGATGGTGATTCTTTGGCTCTAAAATAACACATGAACTAATGATGTCTGTGTGTGTGTGTGTGTGTGTGTGTTTACCTTCTTCTCTATAGATGACAGCAGATCCTTGAGGATGGCCAGTTTAGTGACCAGATGCTCCAGCTCTTGATCTCCACCTTGAGACATGGACTGCAGATCGAGTGTGTAAGTACTCATTTTATCTAAAGTGATTATTTAGAGCACATATCAAACCCTCAGCACTCATAAGCACACAAACGCCAGGCAGGAAGTGATGTCACACCTGCTGGATCATTCTGGACACCATGGAGGCGCTTTGCTGATCGAAGACCTTGGACAGAATCTCCAGGCCACAGAGAACCTTATCCACCTCCCTGCACACACACAGACACTGAGAGTGAGAGAGAGTGTGTGTGAGAGAGAGAGTGTGTGTGTGAGAGTGAGTGAGTAAGTGTGTGTGTGTGTGTACCCATGCAGGCGTTTGCAGGATGATACCAGTGTTTTGTTGAGGTGAGAGAGAGTGTGTGTGTGTGAGAGTAAGTGAGTAAGTGTGTGTGTGTGTGTGTGTACCCATGCAGGCGTTTGCAGGATGATACCAGTGTTTTGTTGAGGTGAGGAAGGTGTGTGTGTGTGTGTGTGTGTGTGTGTGTACCCATGCAGGCGTTTGCAGGATGACACCAGTGTTTTGTTGAGGTGAGGAAGGTGTGTGTGTGTGTACCCATGCAGGCGTTTGCAGGATGACACCAGTGTTTTGTTGAGGTGAGGAAGGTGTGTGTGTGTGTGTGTGTGTGTGTGTGTGTGTACCCATGCAGGCGTTTGCAGGATGACACCAGTGTTTTGTTGAGGTGAGGAAGGTGTGTGTGTGTGTGTGTGTGAGAGAGAGTGTGTGTGTGTGTGTGTGAGAGTGTGTGTGTGTGTGTGTGTGTGTGTGTGTGAGAGAGAGTGTGTGTGTGTGTGTGTGTGTGAGAGTGTGTGTGTGTGTGTGTGTGTGTGTGTGTGTGTGTGAGAGTGTGTGTGTGTGTGTGTGTGTGTGTACCCATGCAGGCGTTTGCAGGATGACACCAGTGTTTTGTTGAGGTGAGGAAGGTGTGTGTGTGTGTGTACCCATGCAGGCGTTTGCAGGATGACACCAGTGTTTTGTTGAGGTGAGGAAGGTTATTCGCTCCCTGTTTCACAGCCTCCAGATCCAGAGCGTAACTTCCCTTCAGATACTCGTGAGAGATCGTGCTCAAGCCGTTCGACGCCGTCACACTGCAGATAGCAAGATTAATGCACACATTCATTCACAATAATAATAATAATAATAAGACGATTTTTTATTCATGCATTTACAGATGCTTTTATCCAAAGTGACTTTGCATTCAATTTAACTTTACTTAAAGCCTTTCTGTACAATGTAAAGTGCGTTATAATGCATATATTATTGTTATTATGCATATATATATATATATATATATATCATACATAATTGTAACAAAAGTCAAAATGCATAATAATATTTACAGATTCCTAGTACATCTAAATCTGTCATGCGTTTTAATGCATTACACTTAAGATCATACAATGCATTATAAGTTGCATTACAAGGCATTATTAAATATTTTTATAATGCATTATATTAAAAGGATTCATATATAAAGGCCATGTTATTTTCAGTTCAGCATTCCCTGGGAATGACGACTTCACTGTTGGATTGAGGTCGGGATTTATTTTTCGGGAATATTACTTGCATTTTTTAATAATCTGGAATGTCTTATAAGTAACTTATAATGCAATTAACAATAAGCAGACAAAACACGTGCATTCAGTTCAGTTAACGTTTATTTCAAATAACAATTTTTTTTTATGGTTTTAGTTAATAATAACGCTGATGCCTCCATTATTGATGCCTGTTTTATTCTTGTTCTTGTTCTGAATACTGTTACATTTAAAGGATTTGTTGTGAGTGGAACTAAAATACATGTTTATAATATTTGCAAACATTTTATTTTATTTACACATATTTTACATTATATCTAAATGTAATAATAAAATGCAATTTTGAGACTGTGCGACTTATTTTCTGAAAAACATGGTAATGCAACAATGAAGTTTAATGTCATATTTCAAGTGCTCTGAAACTGCAGAAGGAACATCAGTTCTCTCGCAGAGGGTCTTACTTCTCAGGGGGCGTGTCCTGACTGCTGGGGGCGGAGCCTGTGGGGCCGAGGGCGGAGCCTGTGGAGGCGGTGCGTGGGGGGAGGGGGGGCTTCTCATCTTCACCATCTAAACACACACACACACAGAGAGAGAGAGAGAGAGAGAGAATCAGTGAACATGTGCTGTGTGTGTGTGTGTGTGTGTGTGTGTACCAGAGTAATCTCTCTCCTCTGTGGTCTCCTCTCTCTCCACTGGGAACTGTAGTGTGTGTGTGTGTGTGTGTGTGTGTGTGTGTGTGTGTGTGTACCAGAGTAATCTCTCTCCTCTGTGGTCTCCTCTCTCTCCACTGGTGAATTGTAGAGTGTGTGTGTGTGTGTGTGTGTGTGTGTGTGTGTGTGTACCAGAGTAATCTCTCTCCTCTGTGGTCTCCTCTCTCTCCACTGGGAACTGTAGTGTGTGAGTGTGTGTGTGTGTATGTGTGTGTGTACCAGAGTAATCTCTCTCTTCTGTGGTCTCCTCTCTCTCCACTGGGAACTGTAGTGTGTGTGTGTGTGTGTGTGTGCGCGTGTACCAGAGTAATCTCTCTCCTCTGTGGTCTCCTCTCTCTCCACTGGGAACTGTAGTGTGTGTGTGTGTGTATACCAGAGTAATCTCTCTCCTCTGTGGTCTCCTCTCTCTCCACTGGGAACTGTAGTGTGTGTGTGTGTGTGTGTGTGTGTGTGTGTGTGTGTGTGTGTGTGTGTGTGTGTACCAGAGTAATCTCTCTCCTCTGTGGTCTCCTCTCTCTCCATTGGGAACTGTAGTGTGTGTGTGTGTGTGTGTGTGTGTGTGTACCAGAGTAATCTCTCTCCTCTGTGGTCTCCTCTCTCTCCACTGGGAACTGTAGTGTGTGTGTGTGTGTGTGTGTGTGTGTGTGTGTGTGTATGTGTGTGTGTACCAGAGTAATCTCTCTCCTCTGTGGTCTCCTCTCTCTCCACTGGGAACTGTAGTGTGTGTGTGTGTGTGTGTGTGTGTACCAGAGTAATCTCTCTCCTCTGTGGTCTCCTCTCTCTCCACTGGGAACTGTAGTGTGTGTGTGTGTGTGTGTGTGTGTGTGTGTGTGTGTGTGTACCAGAGTAATCTCTCTCCTCTGTGGTCTCCTCTCTCCACTGGGAACTGTAGTGTGTGTGTGTGTGTGTGTGTGTGTGTGTGTGTGTGTGTGTGTGTACCAGAGTAATCTCTCTCCTCTGTGGTCTCCTCTCTCTCCACTGGGAACTGTAGTGTGTGTGTGTGTGTGTGTGTGTGTGTGTGTGTGTGTGTGTGTGTGTGTGTGTGTGTGTGTGTGTGTGTACCAGAGTAATCTCTCTCCTCTGTGGTCTCCTCTCTCTCCACTGGGAACTGTAGTGTGTGAGTGTGTGTGTGTGTATGTGTGTGTGTACCAGAGTAATCTCTCTCCTCTGTGGTCTCCTCTCTCTCCACTGGGAACTGTAGTGTGTGTGTGTGTGTGTGTGTGTGTGTATGTGTGTGTGTACCAGAGTAATCTCTCTCCTCTGTGGTCTCCTCTCTCCACTGGGAACTGTAGTGTGTGTGTGTGTGTGTGTGTGTGTGTGTACCAGAGTAATCTCTCTCCTCTGTGGTCTCCTCTCTCCACTGGGAACTGTAGTGTGTGTGTGTGTGTGTGTGTGTGTGTGTGTGTGTGTGTGTACCAGAGTAATCTCTCTCCTCTGTGGTCTCCTCTCTCTCCACTGGGAACTGTAGTGTGTGTGTGTGTGTGTGTGTGTGTGTG
Source organism: Gila robusta (assembly GCA_030770095.1). Classification (NCBI taxonomy): domain Eukaryota; kingdom Metazoa; phylum Chordata; class Actinopteri; order Cypriniformes; family Leuciscidae; genus Gila; species Gila robusta. The sequence continues at coordinate 102,550 of JAVALU010001363.1, forward strand.
TGTGTGTGTGTGTGTGTGTGTACCAGAGTAATCTCTCTCCTCTGTGGTCTCCTCTCTCCACTGGGAACTGTAGTGTGTGTGTGTGTGTGTGTGTGTGTGTGTGTGTGTGTGTACCAGAGTAATCTCTCTCCTCTGTGGTCTCCTCTCTCTCCACTGGGAACTGTAGTGTGTGTGTGTGTGTGTGTGTGTGTGTGTGTGTACCAGAGTAATCTCTCTCCTCTGTGGTCTCCTCTCTCTCCACTGGGAACTGTAGTGTAGTCACCAGACCTTGACTGGGCTGAAGATACAACTGAACCAACTCAGGAAGAGTCTTAAATCGCTTCGGCTGAACGCCCTGAGACGTCTGAAACACACACACACACACACACACACACACACACACACTTTCAGATAACCGGCAGTTTTAAACACAAAAGATTAGCAAAACAGAATTACATTAAAAAAAATTTAAACAATTTTCATTCAGAAATTGCTAGTAAATTTCACAAATAATTACAAAAAAACAGCAAGTAACATTGAATTAAACATTACATTTTGCAGTAGAAAGAGCAATATGTCAGTGAGGCTGAAGTGCTAGAATATAAAACAGCTGTTCTGTGATGAGAAAATATATTAATAATATATGAAAACAGAATGATGGAATGATGAAAGACTGATGGAGGAAGAGCAAACGACTGTGTGTGTGTGTGTGTGTGTGTGAGAGAGAGAGTGTTTCTGTGAGTATGTGTGTGTGTGTTTCTGTGAGTGTTTGTGTGTGTGTGTGTGTGTGGGGGTGTGTTTCTATGTGTGAGTTTCTGTGTGTGTGTATGTGCGAGTGTGTTTCTATGTGTGTTTCTGTGTGTGTCATTCTCTTTGTGCGTGTGTGTGTTTCTGTCTCTGTGTGTGTATGATTCTATATGTGTGTGTATGATTCTATATGTGTGTGTGTTTCTGTGTGTGTGTGTGTGTGTGTGTGTGTATGTGCGAGTGTGTTTCTATGTGTGCGTTTCTGTGTGTGTATGATTCTCTTTGTGCGTGTGTGTGTTTCTGTCTCTGTGTGTGTGAGAGAGTGATTGAGAGAGAGAGAGAGAGATAGACAGATAGGAGACTCCTTATGCACTGAACTCAACAGCTGGTTACACACAAACTCACACAGAAACAAACACACTCACACAGAAACTCACACAGAAACACACACACACAGAAACACACACACACACACACACACACACACACACAGTACCTGCACCGCCAGAAAGTTCTCCTCGTCAGGCAGGATCCTGTATGTGTGAACGTGTTTCTGAAACCTAGACAGACACACACACACACACACACACACACACACACACACACACACACACAAACACAGAGACAGATTTATCATGTGGAAGAAATGAAACCAGGTCAGAGGTTTGACTGAATGTTTAACTGCATTCAAACACACACACACATCAGATTTTCACACTGGGCTTGAATTTTCACTTTGTCAAAAGCGTGTGTATGTGTGTGTGTGTGTGTGTGTGTGTGTGTGTGTGAATTACAAACCTGTCCATGTCAGTCAAACACACAGCCTGCTTATAAGTGTAAACACACACACACACACACACACTTGTTAATGGTAAATACTACAGACTAACCCACACACTAACCACAACGGAAAATAAACTGCATTACAATAAAAAAACAAAAAACAATTACTTCATTCAAATATTGTTTTTACTAACAATATAAACAGGTTTGACAGATTGAGCTCATTACTGAGGACCAGGGTTCATATTATTAACTACAACTTAAAACTCAACATTACACAACTTAAAACATAATATAATTAACTACAACTTCATTTAATATAATAACTTAATAAACATAGTAAAACCTAACATACAGTAGTATAACTTAAAACAATCTTGTAAACTACAATTAACATAATATCATTAACTAAATCTTAAAACTTAAAGTCCCCATGTGGTGAAAATCCAGCTTTTAATGTTGTTTATATGTCTATGTGGTGTTTTTAAAATGCTTTAAGACAAACCATGTGTAAATTCATAAGTCGACAGCATTGCTGAGTATTTTCTGCTTAAAACTGCAGTGAACCAAAGACAGTCTCAAAAACACGGTTTGAAATCGCTGGTGTTTCTGACGTCACAAACTACCTTGTAACCAATCAGATCAACGTGTGATCGTCAACGAGTGGATCTCTGAGTGAGTGAGTGAGTGAGTGGAGGCGGGGCTCATTTGCATATTCATAGAACCGCGTATACTAAATGAGGCAAGAGTGTCGAGTTACATTCAAGATATTTTAAGATTTTTTTTTCAAGGAAAAAACTATTAAATATGTCATTTTGGTGATAAAAGTTGAGTTTTAAGGGATAAAATGATTGACTACAGGGAGACTTTAACATAATATAACTTAATAAACATAATAAAACTTAACATAATATAACTTAAAACATAATATCATTAACTATAACTTAAAACCTAACTAAAACTAATAAAACATTTTGGTTAATTGAAATAAAGCTGAAATCAAATAAAATATAAGTGTTAGATTATTTTTATACTATAAATAAAATTTAAAAACCAGCACTTAAATTACTGGAAGTAAATAAAAACATTAATAAAAACTTTACAAAAACTAATTTTACTAAAACTAAACTAAAATGAAAACGGAAAATATAAAAATAAAATCTAATTCAAAATATTCATAAAAAAACTATAATAGTAAACAAATAATACTATAATAAGAGAAATTTGTTCTAAATTTATGGTTAAGATACACACACACATATACACACTCAACGCTCATGTTGTTTTGACTAACAAATCCATGAGCGAGTTTGTGTGTGTGTGTGTGTGTGTGTGTGTGTGTGTGTGTGTATGTATATGTTTCTGTTCGTATATCCAAAAACACGGACTGAAATCTGAAAACCCACATCATTTGATAAGCAAACTGTGTGCATGTGTGTGTGCACAACTCAGCAGCAAAATATTTAAGCATTTTTACAAATACACAATAAAAGCATTAATGTGTGTGTGTGTGTGTGTGTGTGTGTGTGTGTTTGTGTGTGTGTCTAGGAAAAGGAAGCAGAACAGAGAGAGTGAAATGAAGAGGGAAAGTGAGACGAACAGAAACAGTGTAAATGTGTGTGTAATGAAGTATGGGTACATAGCTCCTCCACATGTGTGTGTATGTGTGTGTTTGTGTGTGTGTGCATGTCACACACGCGTGACCAGCCCGTGTTACTGTGCCGTGACACCAGACGCTCTCACAGTGTGTGTTTGGCCTACACACCATTAAAACCGCATGCATGTGTTCGTTTCTGGACTCCTCTCTCTATGTTTAATCTCTTCCTGTCTCATATTTGACCCGGAGACACACACACACACACACACACACACACACACACACACACAGCCAGCTGTGTGGCGTCTCTAAGTCATCACCAGTGTGTGCCAAGAGCCACGTCGCTATGACAACCACTACAGCAGTGTGTGTGTGTGTGTGTGTTTGTGTTTTAAAAGGTCACTATAATAAAAGAGAAAAACATCCATAAACACTCATATATACACAGACTCAGCACTGTAAAAAAAAAAAAAAAAAGTTGCTTTACCTTAAAATAAATAAGGCCTGCAAAGCATTTATGAGTTATCAACTTTAGTCACTTTGGTCACACTTTATAATAAGGTTAAACATCAGTTAGTTAACATGAACTAACAATACAGTAAATAAAATCCACCTATTTCTACTGAATAACTTTAGTTCAGTTGCAGCTTTACATTAAGTATAGCCTAATCAAACTGGCTGTGCAAGTCATTTCAGCTTATTACTTTATATTAAACTGACTTCATCGCGTTAACTTTCATATAACATATACAAAAAAGTTAAAACCCAGTTACAATTTTTGGTTCTCAGAACGTTCTTTTTTTAAAGTTTGTTTTTGGTTAGCCGGATTTTTGGTTTTTGGTTGTTAAAGTTGTTTTAACAGAAAAATAATGTTAGTTTTTGGTTTGTAGAATGTTATTCTAACTTAAACATAATAAAACTTAGCATAGAATATAAATTAAACATAATAAAACACAGTATAACTTAAAACATAATATCGTTAGCTAAAACTTAAATCTTAACATAATATAACTTAAACATAATAAAACTTATAATTTAAGATAAAACGTAATATTGTTAACTAAAACTACTCTTTCAAATGTCAAACATAACTGAACATTAAACATTAAAGCAACACTATGTAGTTTTTCAACCTTCATAATACACTCACCTAAAGGATTATTAGGAACACCTGTTCAATTTCTCATTAATGCAATTATCTAATCAACCAATCACATGGCAGTTGCTTCAATGCATTTAGGGGTGTGGTCCTGGTGAAGACAATCTCCTGAACTCCAAACTGAATGTCAGAATGGGAAAGAAAGGTGATTTAAGCAATTTTGAGCGTGGCATGATTGTTGGTGCCAGACGGGCCGGTCTGAGTATTTCACAATCTGCTCAGTTACTGGGATTTTCACGCACAACCATTTCTAGGGTTTACAAAGAATGGTGTGAAAAGGGAAAAACATCCAGTATGCGGCAGTCCTGTGGGCGAAAATGCCTTGTTGATGCTAGAGGTCAGAGGAGAATGGGCCGACTGATTCAAGCTGATAGAAGAGCAACTTGGACTGAAATAACCACTCGTTACAACCGAGGTATGCAGCAAAGCATTTGTGAAGCCACAACACGCACAACCATGAGGCGGATGGGCTACAACAGCAGAAGACCCCACCGGGTACCACTCATCTCCACTACAAATAGGAAAAAGAGGCTACAATTTGCAAGAGCTCACCAAAATTGGACAGTTGAAGACTGGAAAAATGTTGCCTGGTCTGATGAGTCTCGATTTCTGTTGAGACATTCAGATGGTAGAGTCAGAATTTGGCGTAAACAGAATGAGAACATGGATCCATCATGCCTTGTTACCACTGTGCAGGCTGGTGGTGGTGGTGTAATGGTGTGGGGGATGTTTTCTTGGCACACTTTAGGCCCCTTAGTGCCAATTGGGCATCGTTTAAATGCCACGGCCTACCTGAGCATTGTTTCTGACCATGTCCATTCCTTTATGGCCACCATGTACCCATCCTCTGATGGCTACTTCCAGCAGGATAATGCACCATGTCACAAAGCTCGAATCATTTCAAATTGGTTTCTTGAACATGACAATGAGTTCACTGTACTAATGGCCCCCACAGTCACCAGATCTCAACCCAATAGAGCATCTTTGGGATGTGGTGGAACAGGAGCTTCGTGCCCTGGATGTGCATCCCACAAATCTCCATCAACTGCAAGATGCTATCCTAACAATATGGGCCAACATTTCTAAAGAATGCTTTCAGCACCTTGTTGAATCAATGCCACGTAGAATTAAGGCAGTTCTGAAGGTGAAAGGGGGTCAAACACAGTATTAGTATGGTGTTCCTAATAATCCTTTAGGTGAGTGTATATGTCCAAGACCCTTGAGGTACATCGACTTACAATAGGTTGAATGACACGTCTGCCATAGCCTGACAGTGTCTGTATCGCTTTTACTGGCACTACGTAACTTCGGGGTTCGGGTAGTAACCCGAGCACAAAAAGAACTACAAAATTCGACTGCTTTACGGCATACGTCACTTCCCCCACTTCCTCAAATTCTGATGTGAGAGCCCAACTAGCGTTTGTTTGCCGTCTGTATGTTGTCATGGCCGAAGCAACAACTAAAACTAAGAAGGCAAAGGTTTTGTCGGAGGAGACTAAAAAGAGAAAAAGGGAGAGTGACAAAATAAAAGGCCGGACGAGGATCAGTATTGGTCCAGCGTTCGCTTGCGGGCGTGAGCTAAGGGGGGGGACCGATGCTGACCTGGCCGTCATGCTGTTGGACTAGTAAATATATTGCTTGTAATAGTAAATATACTATCTCTATTTTTTCTAATTTGTTGTCTGCCTGGCCATGTTACAGAATCTATCTGGTCCTCCATTTATCTTCATGATAGTCATATTTGTTTATTTATTTTTTCTGGTGAAAGTGTCTTGCCTCAGGCTATAATGCAAATCGATTTTTCAAATTTGCAGATTCATCTATGGTAGCTTGATACTATAATATTGACGATATATGGCTATTACCTACCACACAAACATTGAATTTAATTAGCATATCCGTTATGTAAAACAGTAGACAATAGGCTACTATAATGACGCTGGCTTGTAAACGTGAGCTACACGATCTTTTGCCGTTTGAAAAAAAAAAATAAAACCCATGAAATTATATTCATATGACATGCTGAAATATATGTCAATGTACCTGGGATGAAGACATTTCACACGCAACGCTGGCAGTCTGTCCAAGACGTGAGAACTCGCGAGAACTCAAGACGTATCGGCTTGTCAACAAATGCACACGTGTATCCCCTGATGTAACCATGACAGATTTTACGACCGTAGTAGAAGACAATACTGTTTCCCAACTGTAGGGGGACCCGAGAGCAAAAACTACATAGTGCTGCTTTAACAGATGTTTCCATTTACTCAAAAACACAGAAAATAACACTTAATTTCAATATTTACTCTCCATTTCCATCCATGTGCAAAGCATGCTGGGAACTAACAACGGTGTCTCTAAATAAAACCACATAATTGAACTAATTCTCTTAAAATAAATATGTAGCCTTCATTTTATCAGCTTAATTTGTTCCTCAAGCCTCAAAAATGTGAATCTTTCCTTAAAAAACTTTCAGGAAATGTATCTCTTGGTTTTATTCGTGAAGTGTTCTCAATATTTTCTATACAACACTGTACCACAATTTTCTTAATAAAATATACACAATATTTTTAATTATCACCTTCATTTTCTTAATGAAAATAACAAGATGATTCATGATTCATTTTTTACAGTGTATGAATTTATGATTTCTGTGCTCTTCACACTATTCTTCACACTATTCTTCACCCAGGCTTAATATTTGAGCTATAAAGTTGGATTTATCTGATCATTATTACCAGTTTTGATTGATCTCATTTCTACATTTTATTAAATATTGTATTAAAGTTATTTCAGAGCTCTGTATACTGTAGGTCATTTGTGTAATACAAAAACATCTGCAGCGTTTTAATTGGAAGGTTTGTTTACATGTTTATAAAAATAATAACCTAATCCTAAAGTTATTTTTAGGTTATTTAAAAATAATTGCACTTTTATGGTGGCAAAAAAAGAACATTCCTAGTATGCTATTATTTAGTTCGCAAGAAAAACAAAAAAACAAAGGGAACCAAATACTAACGTTATGGGAACGTTCTGTGTTTGCTGAGTTATTATTTTGATGAGTTATTGTCAAAATATTAGTTGACTTACTGATCAAAATACTTCTAAAAGCATTTATTAATCTTATTTAATGTTCACCTCAACATTTACTAATACATTATTGAAATCTACATTATTGCACAGCTCTAATCTGCTACATGCAACAATGCATCAAGATATTAATATACTATAAACATTAACATCATGATTTTCTGTAAACGCTGCTTTGAAACAATGAAAAACATTAAACAAATAAATTTGCCTTGAGAATCACAAGTCCAGATTCTCGTAACACTTCCCTGTTCTACTGCGTGTTTTTATAGACAGATGAGATGAGCAGACAGAAAACATGAGGAAACACACCAAACTGAAGTGTGTGTGTGACCACAGACAGAAAAGTCCTGTCGACTCCCTGGATAATTTTAGTTGGAGCTGTCTCATTAAACAGACACACACACACACACACACACACACACACACACACACACACACACACACACACACACACACACACACACACACACACTCTTCAGGCTTTAACTGAAGATCTCTCATAGACGAAATGGTTTTCATGTTAAGCTAATAATATTTGCTCTTCCTTAAAATCCAAAAGTATTTTTTGTTGGCCAGTCATTATTGACCCGGAAGTGTAAAAAAAATCATTTTCACAGTAATGCACTTGATTTAATCTGAACTCAAACCTGCTGAAACTGCTTGAAGAGTGTGTGTAGGGTTAAAACACACCGACACACATTAAACGGTCTGTGAACACACTGATCAACAGACCTGCAAAAACACATGTGAATATTCATTCATCCATTCAAATGTGTTCAGTACCAACCTCACTGTGGTCAACCACACATACACACACACACGTGTCCAGGTCACTTCCTGTTCATGCAAACATGTGACATACTTCAAAGGATGCCTACCACAAACACACAAACTCAAAAACACTGGATTCATTGTGTTATAAAACTGATGTGAACGAAGATGCATGAAAACATTCATTTCCCAGATTTACAGAAAAAACTGTGTGAATCAACAACAAATACATCCATGATGTTCACATAACTATTAATTAGTAAAAGTTTGTTTACATAATGTGTGTGTACTGTGTATAATTATTTAGTATATATAAATACATACACACACGCATGTATATATTTAAGAAAATTGTATTTATATATAAAATATTTATATATTTATATTTAAATATATATATATACACATATACACACATTCAGTGTATACATGCAAATATTTCTTAAATATATACATGCATGTGTGTTTTTTTATATATACAAAATAATTATACACAGTACACACACATATATTTTATGTAAACACAAACTTTTATTTTGGATGTGATTAATCGCTAATTTCAATTTAAATATATTTCCACATTACAGTAATATTAATCTGTGTGAAACTGCGTTTCTTGATTCTATGGATTAATGTGATGTTGTGACGCTGAACTCCTGGATCTGTTAAACACTCTTCTAATGTTTCCTAGACGCCTGAGGAAGAGACTTTACGACTCTCAAACCCAAACGACGGAAAACGCCACTGGATGCCAAAACTCAATGACACACAAGACTCGACTGAACACACTCAGATCCTCCTCAGACTATTTATACACTCACAGCAGAGACATGAGAGGGGTTGAACGCGGAGGTAGGGTTTATCATGATTCATCGATATTGTCTATATCTGAGTGCAAGAATTCAACATCAACATCTACACAAGGACATCACAATGTGATGGGATCATTCCATCTGGATGGTCAACAGACACACGTGGTCGTTGACAGTGAGGCGGAGGGGTGATGTGGTACATTGTTGTGTTTCTTATAGGGGTGTTGTATAGTGTGCGATTTTAAAGGATGGTTGTTTGGGGGGGGGGGTTTGTGTAGGATGGGGGTGTGGTGTGGTTTTGTGTGATGGGATGTGGTGGTGGTGTTGGGTAGTGTGGGTTGTAGTGTGTGTGTGGTGTGTGTTGTGTGTTTGTTTTTTTGGTTGTGGTTTTGTTGTTATTTGTTGGTTTGTGTTTTGTTTTTGGTATGTGTTTTTTGTTTTGTTGTTGTTTTTTGGTTGGTTTTTTTACGTTTGTTTTTGTGTGTTTTTTTTGTGTTTGTTTTTATTGGTTTTTGTTTCTTTTGTGTTTATTTGTTGTTGTGTTTTGTTGTTGTGGTTTTGTTGTTTTGGTTTTTTGTTTGTTTTGTGTGGTATTGTTTGTTTTGTGTGGTTTTTTTTTGTTTTGTTTGTTTGTTGTTTTTATGTTTTTGTTGGTTTTGTGTTGTTATTATTTGTTGTTTTTTATGTTTTTGTTTTTGTGTCTGTTTTTTTGTTTTTTTGTTTTGTTTTGTGTGTTTTGTTGTTTGTTAGTGTTTTATTATTAGCCCTGCGCCATTATTAATTAATGCTCTGATCGGTTGTCCTTTGGTCTTGTGTTGTTTGTTTTGTTTTGGTTGTTGGGTTTGGTGATTCTTGTTTGGTGTTTTTGTTGGTTGTTTTGTTGATGTTTTGTGTTGTTTGTTTGTTTGTTGTGTGTTGTTCTGTTTGTGTTCTTTGTTGGGTTGTATGTTTTGTTTCTTGTTTTGTTTTTGTTGTTTGTTGTGGGTTGTTTTGATGTTTGTTTTTGTCGTTTGTTAGTTGTGTTTTTTGTTGTGTGTTTTGTTTGTTGGTTCTGTGTTTGTTTCTGTGTAGATTGTGTGTTGTTTATTTGTGTTATTGTTGTTTTTTTGTTTGTTGTGTATTTGTTGTTGTTTTGGTGTTTTTTTGGTGTTTGTATTTTTTTTTTGTGTTGGTTTTGTGATTTTTGTTTTTTTGCTTATGTTTATTGTTGTTGTTGGTTTTTTTGTATGTTTGTTGTTTGTTTTCGTGTGTTTGGTTTGTGTTTTTTTGTTTGTTTTATTTGTTGTTCCTTTGTTTTTGGTTTGCTATGATTAGCCCTGTGCCAGTATTAATTAATGCTTGATCGTGGTCTTGGATCTATTTGGCACAAGACACACAACTTAGGAATCAATCAATCTGGGCACAACACACACACACACACACTTGCAAGTACGAGTGAAGTTAAACACTGTGATACCATCAGGGTTATAATAGTGGCTAAAACTAAAGCATTGCTATCATTGAGCCCTGCGCCATATATTAATAATGCTCTATATCGTTTCTGTGTGATCATATTTGACAAATAATATAAAACAACCTGTTATAAAGTACACAAAGATAGTCCAAGAAGTCTTTTTCCTTCATAAAAAAAAGGTTTTGTGGGTTTAAATAGACTGCATTTTTATATAATATTAAAATATAACAGGTCTATTATATATAATATATATATATATATAAATATATATATAATATATATATATGCAACCACACATATATTATACATTTACAAACTTTTATGTTAGATATGATTAATCGATTTGATAGCACTACTAATATAATATAATATAATGTTATAGCATAGTAAATAATAGTGCTGTCAAATCATATATATATATATATATATATATATATATATATATATATATAAATATATATAGGCAAGGCAAGTTTATTTATATAGCACATTTCATACACTATGGCAATTCAAAGGAATTAAAATGATCACAAAATAAAAGCAAGGAAAATTAAAACAGTTATAAAAGAAATTAAAAGAGATATATGGTAGTTATAAAATGAATTAAAAAGAGTATATTTATATAAAAACACACACACATTATATATATATATATATATATGTGTCTATTCTCACTTGGTTTAACATGATATGCTAAAATAACTAAAACTGAATACAAATTTATAAAAACTACAAAGACATTAAAAAAAGCTGATAATAATGGCAAAAACACAATTGAATTAAATTACTAAAATTGCATCTAAATTTCAAAAATAAAAACACATTTAAAATATTAATAAAACTATAATAGTATCTCAAATAACACTGGGTACGATCAGGCCGAATATGTCTTATCACAAACAAAAACTTTCCAAAAACCATCATGAAAGAAAAAATATGAAAGTAAGAAATGAACGTTCCAAATAATGCCCATATTTCCTGTGAAAACATCACTTGTATGACAGTGATGGTGATAGAGCAGTTTAAGTCAATCCTCAAATCCGCTTCAGACATAAACCATTCCTCAAATCAAAAATAACACCTAGATTTTGTGAATTTGGTAAGTGAAGGAGATCCAGCGATGATAATCTAAGTTTTTTGTCCATGTTTAGTTTCAGAACGTCGGAGCTGGACTAGGGATGCACTGATATGAACATTTTGGCCGATACCGATAACCGATAATTCTTTATATTTTGAAAGCCGATAACCGATAAATTGGCCGATAAATCTACATCCAAATTTTTGATATAATTTTTGAGAGCCTGATTACAAACACAAAAGTCTCACCATTAAAAGCCATGTCTCAAGCACACAATTATAATGTTCTCATTATAATTTTATATGACAGACTTGACTGTATTTTCCTTTTTGTTTTATTATTCCAATCATATTTCAAGCAATTCAAAATCATCATGTTGAACAGTGCGCATCTAAAGAGTCTCAGCTGAAGGAAATAATCCATTATTTATTGGCTTTAATATTCACATTCACATTTTCTTATCAGGCTGATAACAGTAACATTAAAAATCATCATATATCGGCCTATACCGATATGGTGCATATATCGTGCATCCCTAAGTTGGACTACCTTTTTATTTCATTCACACAAGCAGAAATGTTGACTGGATAGAGCAGGCTTACAGATAGTATAGATTTAGATGTAATCAGCGTAGAAATGACGTTTAAAACCATTTTTATGTAAAATCTGACCTAAGTAGTATGTATGTAGATGAGGAATAATAACGGACCAAGAACCGAACCCTGAGGGACACCTTGCTTCAGGGCGGTAGTAGGAGATCGTAATCTTCTATTGAAATGTAAAACTGACTGTCTATCAGAGAGATAAGAGGAAAGCCAAGAAAAGGCAACACTGGAAATCACAACATTCGAGTAGTAAATAAGCAAGTCTTGGCAAAAAAGAGCCTCATTCAGTTTTTCACAGCTGGTATGAGAGCAGCACCAACTGCTTAAAATAGTTCATCTGTTGTGCCAGTCCACACACACACACACACACACACACACACAGAAACCTGTTCTGGCTTGAGTATCCCAGTGTGTGTGTGAGGAACATCTCAATCCCTTTGGTGAACCGCCAACAGCGCCGTCACTCAGAAATGTGAGCGTGTTCTGACGCGTAAAAACACCCCCCCCCCCCGATTTCACCGACTGCATTTCAAAACCAAAACAATCAATCAACAGGCTCTGAAGAAAAATATGAGCTAGACATGTACTATATAAGTTTTTTTTTTTAATTCCCAAGTTCAACGCAGCTGACGACAATATGTTCCAAGAACGTTTTGCTAATGTTCCCATTATTTCTGAATGTCCACTTTTTTTTTAATACTTTAAAAACGTCTTTTTATTCGTCAAATATTATGGGAATGTTACTTTTGAATGTTCTCTGAACGTTCTGAAACAAGTAGTAACATTTAAAAAACGTTAGATGAACGTCCAACTAAAACCTTTCAGAAAAATGTTGCATAAACAATGCATGAATAAGGTTTTCGTGCTAACGTTTTGAGAACATTATTAAAGGAGTAGTTCACTTCAGAATTAAAGTTTCCTGGTAATTTACTCTCCTCCACGTCATCTAAGATGTTCATGTCTTTCGTTCTTCAGTCGAAAAATAATAAAGGTTTTTGAGGAAAACATTGCAGAATTTTTCTCCATATAGTGACATCAATGGAGTCCAACAGGTTGAAGGTCAAGGAATAAGAGTCTTATCTAGACAAACCATCGACCATTTTATAACAAAAATAAATATTTATATAGCCTACTTTTTAAGCACAAATGCTCTTCTTGCACGTCCACGACTAATGAAGTGAGCTAATGTGAACTAATCCTTTAAAAACCAGACAACTTTGATCGAAAGTACAAAGTTACAAAGTACTGGAAGAACGTTTGTTTATAACGTTGCCAGAACATTAGCCAAAGTTCTGAGGGAGAACGTTATCTGAAGAAAACACTAAGAACTATTAAACGTCAAGAACTTTATTCATCTCCGAGGAATCAACTCAGCCACAAGATGATAAGAGGAGGATCCCTGACACTACGAACCTCAAAAACAGGCTGTTAATGAACGCAGTGTGTTTAGATGGAAATATCCACAGAGCTACACATGTATTGAATTTGAATTAAATAGAAAGGGAAAAAAACATGAATTTCCTTGAAATGCATCAGCGTTATGGATTCAGATACTGGATTCTCTGAATTTCCAACAAAATCTCATGGCAATTTGTCATTTTTTACGGTTTGCCAAATTGTTGGCTTATTCATATAATTCGTAGGCTACAATCTCATTCGCACATTTTCGTACGATCCACCTGTGCCCTACTGACGGTTAGTTTTAAGCACGAACCGATCATGCATACTTTTTTCTAAAAATCGTATGTTTTCATACATATCACGTCGTACGAAATCATAAGAATTAGCTAATCTCATTCGTACGTTTTCGTACAATCTGCTTTTGTCCCAAAGACGGTTAGATTAGTGGTGAACCTTCATGCTTACGCGTTTTTTAAAAATCGTACGTTTTCGTAAAAATAACATTGGCTAATTCATATGAATTCGTACAATCTCATTCGGATTTCTTCATTCAATCTGCTTGCGCCCAAATGAGTGTTTTTGGTGGTGCACCTTATGTTTTTCGAAAACTTGTACATTTTCACACAAATCACATTGTACGAATTCTTATCTCATTAATCAATTTCGTATAATCAGCTTTCGTCCCAATGACGGTTAGGTTTAGTGGTGCACCTTCATGCTTGCATGTTTTTCGAAAACTCATACATTTTCATAAAAATCACATGGTACGAATTCATACAAATTTGCCAATGCCATTGATTTGTACGTTTTCGTACGATCTGCTTGCAAACAGCTGACGGTTAGGTTAACTTAGTGGTGTGCCTTCGTGCTTATTTTTTATTGCTTATTAATGCTTGTGTTTCATGCTTATTTTACGTGTTTGGACGAATTCATACGAATTAGAAAAACTAATTTGTACGGTTTCGTAGAATCTACTTGCACACCGTTGACGGTCAGGAAAGTGGTGCAACTTCATGTTTGTTTTTTCTAAGAATCTTACATTTCCATACAAATCACATGGTACAAATTCATAAGCAATCGGCACCTTGCAAAACACTTAAGTTTTCTCCTGAGATTGAGTTGTCTTTTCTCTGCCATTGACCTTCACAGTGCTTTGTGATTGCATACAGATTATTTTTTATAAAATAAACTGAAAATGTTTTACATGGTCAAAATAAATAATTTGGACACTGGTTTAACCAAAGCATCAAATCACTTTAAGACATTAAGACATCAAGTTTCACTCCAAACACGAGCAAATTTCTAGCAATGCAATGTTTTAGAACAGAGTTTAACCAAAAAAGCATTACAAGAAATGCATGCATTTCTAAGGCTTTTCCACGCCTGCAGAACCATTCCAGAAAGTGTTTTCCATGACCATGGGAGAGAATAACACCATGCTTCTGGCCTGTTGCTCACAGTGCTGCATGTAGTTATTTTTATGCATGATGAGGTGGAGGGCAGACTGGTCACGTGACCTCTGCGGCTCCCGCGTGCCAACTTAAGTGTTTGGATTTTAAACGTGAAATTTACAGTACATAAACCCGCACACCGCTTTGCTTTACAACCAAATTAAACTATGACGACACACATTATAAAACAATAACAAAGCTTGAGTTAGACTAATAATAGTGGACACTAAGCAACTTTTAAAAAGTCTAAACTCTAAAATATAACTTTATAAAACAATCTGTTGCGCGTGCATTAATGTACAGGCACATGTAAGACTACAACGCTCCTGTTATAAAGACGCGTCGCTCGCTTTCAGCGTAGACAGGGTGTGAAAGCAAGAAAGAAAGAAAGCAAGAAAGTTCACAAACAACTAAATATAGTGTGTTATGGATAAATAACGTAAGTGTAATAGTAAAGCATAAGTCTTACAGCACGCATAACGCGTACGCGCCGATGACGCTCTCGCTGTCCCGCACCAGGAAACTCCCATCGCGCCCGGCTCGCGCGAGCAACTCCTCCGCCGCGGCGCGACTCAGATCCCGGTGATACCACACACTCGCTCCGGCCATCACGGAATCACGGTATCCTAAAAAAAACACACACTCCCGGATCCACTGCGAATTAACGCGGCGCAGGGGCCGCGCGTCAGTCGCACGCAGACACCGCTCGAGCGTTTAAAGTTTCAGAGTCTCTCCTGCTTTCCTGTTAGTTCCTGAAAAACCTCCATGAGAGAGAAAACACACACAACAGCAGCTCACATCCAACAGCAGGGGCGCACGGAGACACGACG
>JAVALU010001364.1:0-16713 GCA_030770095.1 Gila robusta
CCATTGTAACCCTTCACTCAATTTGATACAGACACAAAGTCTGAGTATGGACCAGTTCAATCAGAAGACTAAAATTCGCCTGCAGAGAATAAGGATGTCACAACAATAATGAGTCACTCACACAAGGTATAAGGGTTTTCTGAATGTATTGTTTGTTGTTGAATGCAAAACTTAGAGTAAATAAATAAAATGAGAGAAAATACAGGAAAGAAAATAAAATACTTTGTAATAAAAAAAATTCTGTAAACACCTTTTTCTTATAGGTTTCAAGGACTTCAAATACTCTAAAGATCTCGAAAGGTGAGTATAATCACTTGTCTTTTAAACACTGTTTATGTTAATTTATACATTAACCTCTCGTTTGTTCCCTTCTAGGTTTCACTAGATTTAATTCAGTTTCTTTGGAAAAAAATAAAAATAAAAATTAGTCACCACCAGTAACACTGAATTCACCTTATGACTTAATTTTCAATTTTCAATTAAAGTAAATTCCTTATTTGATACCTTTTGAAATTTTTGTTAATTAGGTTTCTCCTTCTGGATCCTAATTTTTAAAAAAATAAAAAGAAAGAAAGAAAACAATCAAATAAAAAGAAGACAAT
This sequence comes from Gila robusta, assembly GCA_030770095.1. Lineage (NCBI taxonomy): Eukaryota > Metazoa > Chordata > Actinopteri > Cypriniformes > Leuciscidae > Gila > Gila robusta. The sequence goes on from JAVALU010001364.1 coordinate 603, forward strand.
TACATTTGATCAAGTAACACAAAAAAAACAAATAAACCCAATAAATTCACATTTAATTCCTTTCAAAGGGATTTAACCCCTCAGACTTCAAATTGAGTTCAGTGCAGTCTCTGAAGTAATATTCACAATCTTGTGAATACTGTTGAAATCATTAAACGACAATGGTCGGCTATTGTTCGTTACTCAGTCTCTCCTCGTGACTGAATCCTTCCAATTGAACAGTGAAAAGTGTAAGTGTTGTTAGTTCAATTTCCTACCATCCAAATCGGCAACGAAAACATCAGTTTCAAACAATCACGATTCGCTGTTAGGTCCGTGCGGCTCGCCAGTCCCGACTCCCTCCGTGAACATGAGAGTTAGAACGAAATCCAGGAACTCCAATCCGGAAAGCATCGACTCAATGCAGCTTCGACTCAACGATTCACAGCAAGCACTCGTCACAATGATGATGAAATGAAATCAGGAAAGACAAAAAAAAAAAAAAAAAAGAAAAACAAGGTGGAGAAAAAAAAACCTGACCAAGACCAGATGAACTTGCACATATAATCTGTTTTAGGTCTGAAGAACTCTGTTACAACTTCATCCTTTTCTCATCCCTCTCGCAAAAATTAATTCTAATTACAGATCTGTGTTTCTTCAATAAACAACATCTTTGATATGTGAACGCGCTAAGCGTTAACAAGGCTGGTTCTCCGCAACTGCGTCACACAGTATAAAATCAATTTAACAGTCTCTTTCACATCAAATTTCACTTCTCCTCTTTCGCTACATCGTCTCTGGATCAATATAACTTCAATTCTAATCAATTTTCTCAAATGAATAAATCAAATACTCAGATTTCTTTGGAGAGATCTGAATCACGTCTGCTCTCGTTTGCTCTGCCGATTAAAGAGCGCGAGCTCCAACCGCGTGCGAAATCCGGAACACAAAAATGCGCTACACAACATTCTCAACTCTCATTGGTCGATCCTTCCAAACAAAAATTATTTTAATCGGCTGTTTTAAAACACACAAAAATAACTAATAAAATTAAAAGAAAATAAATATTCTGTTTAATCATGTGTTAATGATTTTTTTTTTTCGTAACCTGGGTTACACCATTGTATCCCTCACTCTCTTTTTCTTTTTTTTTTACACAGATTAGTATAATCAAGTATAATAACGCTGTTCTTTTCAATTTCAATAATGCAAGGTGGTGCACAAAATATATCCTTTCTGCATCACTGCCATATTACTGCATGTAAGAGTTAATTAATTATGGTTTTAATCTGTCTCTTGTTGTGCTGACACATGGTTTATTCTGTCTCACAGACATTTACCATACTATACCACTGTCCATAATATACTACTGTCCATTTACATACTGTAAATAGTTTTTCAACCCCTGTTTTAAGTGCATTTTGTTTTAAATGTTCATTCTGTAGATTGTTCCCCCCAGACTGTGTTCTTCTGCTGTTTTGTCATATACTATAAATGGTTTTTCAACCCCTAATGTTTTTAAATGCACTTTTTAAAATTTTAAATGTTTTACTAGTCCAAGGATTCTCACCATAGAGGATGCATATTTGAATCCTAATACAAACTCTTTTTTTTTATATATATAACTAATCTTGTATTCATGTAATCCTTAACATTTTAGTATTGAACCCCTATTTTAACAATGGCGCACTACATTCAACATTGTCATGCTATACCACTGTTTTGTCACATACTGTAAATAGTTTTTCAACCTCTGTTTTAATGCCCAAATTGTTTTTGCTTTTTAAATGTTCATTCAGTAGATTTTGAAATATTTATTCTCTATATGATTGATGCATGTTAACTATCGAAAACAATGTTAATGTTCACATTAAGGTCTGTAAATGTTTCTTTTTTTTTCTTCCAAGTAATAACAAGTTGTTTTAAAGTCTGTTCATATCTTTGAGAAATTATTTTATTTTAGAGTTCAGTAATCACAATAAACACAACTGATGAACATAATGGCTCATTTTACTTGTTTGCAACAAAAAGAAAGAAATTCACAGCAATATCTTTCATACATTATACTTGATTCAACTCACCCTGAGCTATATTTCTTAACTAAAGTCAAATGTTTTGTCTGTTTATATTGCCTATATTCAAATTTACCCACAGAATGCCATATTACAGGTCTAAAATGGAGGCAGAGTGCTCAAGACTCAAATTAAACATCCCTACTCTGTCCTCCAGCCTTTGACCCCAAAACTGAAGTTGACCATCTTGAAAATCTCAATTTATCTAATTGGACTGTGGGGTCAAGAGTTAAGGAGGTCACTAGAAGAACTATGAGCAAAAATGCACAAGTGTATCCTATAAAGGTCTTTCTTGTTGACAAACCTGAAGCACATATCAATTTTCCTCCCCATTCACTGGTCAAAAATAATTAATTTATGCTTTTCCTTTGTAAACCATGCATATCTCATATTTCAACAGGACATATTTTCTTATATAACCAAACCTTAAGATAAGGGCAAATCCCCTGAGCACAGCTGGCTGTGCAGTGACACTCAAGTGATCAAAAATATCTCAATATACAAATAAGCTTTCCTGCAAATGCTCCATCATTTTCTTACCTTGCAGCCTACCTTGCAGAGGCTGTAACTTGTGAACAGTTGGTCACAAAATCATAAAATTGGTGTCTATCGATTCCTTGCATCATGTCGAATCCGATGATATCTATTTTGCCAGGATTGGATGTACCACGTCATAAGCTAAAGTAGCATTAAGCTAGCTTAGCATGCTAATCTGGTTAACATGTCATGGAACTTTTTTGTGAACTCATTCTCACACTGAACCCTCTCCTCTGCTGTTTTGAAATTCACGTCCTCTGAGTGGCGCAATCGGCTAAACCATGCATCTCGAATCCAGAACCATTCTGGTCATGGGTTCGAGTCCCATGTGGGAAGACTTTAAAATTGTGTATAAAGTTGTCATTTCAATTCCTTCCGGCTCTGCTCTGCTGTTGGTGCTTAAATGCTCGCTGAGCTTCATTTACATGTATATTCAATTTGTGCTGTTTTTGTTCTTGCGGCTCTGCACTGCTATTGGTGCTTAAATGCTTGATGCGCTGCTGTACTTGCAGTACTTGCTGTACTTGCTGTACTTGCAGTTTGCAGTACTTGTTCTAAATGCGGTGCCAAGCCTTTGAACTTTGCTGTAATTGTTCTAATTGCGGTGCCTTGCAGGGCTTGGCCCCGTGTTGCTGCTTGCAGCTATATTTCCAATTATATTTCTAATCTCTGTTCTGTGTTTATCAGGACAAGAAAAAAGATGAGCAGCTCTGAAGAACATGACCTGGACCTGTCTTTTGAGGAGGTGATAGTAACCCGAATAAATTCCCTCGAGAAATTTTCTGTTGATCAGATTTCTCAACTAAACGAAAAACAAAAAGACCTCGAAGAAACGATGAACGACGGGGCTATCAGTGACGTGGCTGCAGTTAAGGCTGAGCTCAGTGCCTTAAGATCACAGGTGGAAGGTCAAGAGCAACAGATTAGTGAATTAAAGAAAGAGCTGGAAGAAATGGCAAGCAGTGCACCATCCCACTCTGGAGTCCAGGGGAAGAGACCAGCTCCTTCACCAGACTGCACTCCTGAGCAGAAGACGAGTCGATCTGAAGACCTGGACGAGATCCTGGAGCCTTTCTGGCCTGATAAATCACATGCCCGCGAGAGGCTGAGTGAAAGGCAGCAGGCCTTCTTCAACTACATGATGGACCAGCTGAAAGTAAAAGGTGAGTCTCTTGACTGTGACACGAAAACATTCCCTCAATAGAAGTCATGTCACATGATACTAACAACCACCAACTCTTCATATTTCTGCCAGATCGGAGAGACTTACAGTGCAATGCAAGAATTGTGCAATCCGAAGGAGTTTCCAGGGGTGTGTGGCAGGAGGACTGGGCTCCTGAAGACATCAACACCAGCTTCCAGAAGTACCTGGAAGAAAAATAAAAAACTACGTTAAAAAGTGTCTCAAGAGGAGCGCTGAAGAGTCATCATCAAACAATTAAGTAATATAGTTTATAAAGTACTAGTTTATAGTCATCATCAAACAATTAAGTAATATAGTTTATAAAGTACTAGTTTATAGTTCAAGAAGACATGTTCACTCTTCACTTCTGTTTGTTTCAGCACATTGTGTTTGTTCTTTATTTTTATATTATTTAAATAATTTCTTATACATTCTAAATTTTCTTTTGGGTTTCAATAAAATAAATATTCAACTACAATCTGACTCTTAGTCTTGTCCTTTAGGTGTTTCTTTGTGTTCAATTTCTGTGGTAATAAAACATACATTTCATAAATCAAAAATATATATATACAAAAATGATAAAATAGTATTCTTTAATACTATTTATTTTGAATGTGTTTTATAAATTTATAACACGCACACATTCACAAAATTTCATTTATGAGCCGTTGGCCACATCCAGTAAGATGAATGTCTCCCTCTGCAGGTAAAATCTATTTCTTTCTTAAACTGTAAATATTTTATCTTAATCTCTCACCAGCAAATGATTCTTATGTGAATACAAAAATATTTCATAATACAGTATAACAATATTAAAAACATAATATACATTTCAAAAACATAATATAAATCAATTATGTTTTTGGCTTATTTAACTAATTTGCAAGTTTTTGACTATGTTGTTAGGGTTGTTTAACTTGTTCTATTATGTTGCTTGTTTGATTATGTTTTTATCTTGTTTGATTAGGGTTAAGCTTACCTTGTTCGCTCTGGGTTTGATCAGTTTGACCTTTTGAGCCTATGGGAAGTTAAAGTAATGGAAATGTGTGAATGTTGTTTTTTTTTTTACTTTTCTTGTAAATTGTTAATTTAAAATGTAAATATAAGTTAACCAAAGAAATAGAATAATTGTTTCCTTTAATTTCAATATATAAAGTTGCATTCAGAAATCGGGACTTTTATTTATGGAAAAAATAAAAGGTCTTTGTCGGGTGATAGGAGTTAAAAACGGGAGCAAGTGGATTATTTAGCTAATCGCAAACAAACAAAAACAACGACACTGAAAGTGAAACAATCAATCTTTCAAAGTTGATTATTTTTTAAAGAATGGAAAGGTTAGTGTTTGATTTTGTTCAATTTAGACGTCCAATAGAGCATTTTGAAGAACCTATTTGTTAATTCATGTGCTAGGCTACGTGTGTTGTAACATCCCAAATGACTAGTTTTCTTTTATTTAATAGTGTAGTTTGAACAACATAGTTGTTGTTGTTGGCATTGTATGTTAGGGACCAACATTATTATTATTTTATGTTCAATAGCGTTTTTTAACAACATAGGTGTTAATTAATATTGTAAGCTATTTTTATTGACCAAAATTAATCTTTTTTTTGTTTTTACTAAATGCTTTATAACTGACTGAATTTATTAAATTTACTTTCACTTTATAAGTGTCTTATGAACCATTTACAATTCCTAAATAATTGTTTTTTAAATAATGCTATACTTCATTTAGAAATGTTAAATTTATCTTAATGCAAATACAATTATTAAACAAAGTATAGATATACTTATAATATAAATAATAAAGCATGTATAACTGCATTTGAAAACTGCTTATAAATGTCTATTAACGTTGTATAAATAATTAATTAACTGTTTAATAATGCTATGAAATGTAATTTAATCTATTTAATTTGATTATATAATGTTTTTTTTTTGTCTTGAAGATCTGATGAACAATTGATTGTGCACTGCCTGCTGTGCCACGAGCCGCAGGAGGACATCAGGACCTGGGATTTCCATCATCTCTGTGTGTTGCTGCCAGACCGAGGATGTCAGGTGGCGATGCTGAAGGAGCTTCTTCTTCATTTGTAATCTGTCATCAGTTATTGTAATCTAGTCTCTGTGAAAGATGATTGACACTGACAGCTAGAGAAAAGCATGAGGGTTTAGTGCTAAAACTACTCCGACTAGTAGTGTCTGGGACTGTTTTCCATTGTTATTCCAGGTAAAACAGACGAGACGCACCGCAGTAAACCTGTAGCGACCCGTACGGTTTCTATAGGAGACGCTTCAGCCGTTTAATACAGAACTAGAGTCAGACGTTCACTAACCACACGCTTTTATTCCCTTCTGCTTCATTTTCTGTGTGTCACATGATGTAATCTCGAGTTTCTCTGTCCTAGCAGAGACTCGGAGGACGGCCACGGCTGCAGGACTGCCTGAACCGGCAGTGTCTCTCTCTGGCCTGCGCTGTTACGCTGCCGCTCGTGGGGAGGAGGGGCCCCCAATTCCCAGAGCTTTTATTAAGTATTTTGTAACTATTCTAAATTTGTGGTAAGATGTGTAAGAGATGCGATTATCCCCCTGTGCAGATAATCGTTGTCGGGATAAATTGTCTGCGTTGAAGTACCGCCCCACTGTTTACAAAGCGGCTGTGCAAAGGAGGATAGTTCAAATTGTATTGTATGTCGAATGACCTTATTTATGTCTTTGTGTTATTGTTTAAAATTTGCTAACTAGTATTATTGTATTTGAGTTTTGTGATCATTCCAGCAAACTTTGTCCTTCCTCCCAGAAATAAATTGAATCTATTTTGATTTTATTTTTGTGTTTCTTTGCGCATATTGCTGTTCATATCCTATATAGAATATGGGAAAATTTTTCGTTTTTGTTTTAAAATAGTGTATTGAGTTTTATGGCTGAGTGACGTCATTTCCACTTGCTGAGTTGTTCAATCGCGTCTCGCTCAAAGCTTAGAACAGCTTTGGATTTGAGCGAGACAGAGACCATAGAACTGAGAGTGTGATGCTTAATTGCTGTCCTGTCTTTAATAAACTGCAGGCGTGGTCCCCCTGAAGAGCCTGGTGTCGGTGGTTTATTTGTGGTGCTGGGTGAAATCCGCTACAAATTTGGTGCCGTGACCCGGATTTCAAGAGATCAGCCATCGCAGATCGCCGGGAGAATCCTAGGCCGTGACACTGATTCAGTAGACACAGGCCTAAGGAACACCAATGGAACCGTTCAATCTGACATTAAACCTGGAGCTTTTCATCTCCAGAGGATTCAATGAAGAGAGCACTGATCTGATGACACTGAGCACTAATTCACCATTACTAGTTTAAAGGGGATATCGGCCATAAACTGGGATCATTACGAAATTAGATCAAAAGGGGCTCAGATGCAGGTGGAGATGAGAGTCAGTCAAGAGTATTATTACCAGAGATGCCAATAAAGTCATCAAGAGAACACAGCCTGGCCAATAAAACCCAAAGGGTGCCGACCAATCGAGGGTCAACACACAGAAATAAAGAAGCCTTGTAAAACACCGAGCAGCCAGGGACACGATAACACAAGAGAAGCCAGAGCTGGGAATTATCATCAGTTATTAAATGAGTTCATTTAATCTATAAAGCAGTTCTTCACAGAACAGTGATGTCATCCCGTTCAGCTCTCATCCAATAGTGTCAGTGCAGTCAGACTAGTAATATTGCTGAATATTCAGTGTTATGGTACAGTATATTTTAATTCTGAAAGAAACTGTCGAGAGCACAAATCAGTGGTCGACAGCCGACTGTTGCTATAGTAACGAACACCACTTCCATGCGCACCTGATTGACAGATAAACTGTGCGCTCTTATTTCAGGGACAGAAGAAGCATTTACATACAAGCGTGTCAGGACTGATCACACACTGAGCTGTGTTAGTGTAGATGGGTACATGGGCTTGGTTCATGTCCATGTTGAGCACATGGAATAAAGATTATATTCTCCTTCCTCATCTTTCTCTCTGTTAGGTTCACGGTCCGGGTCCGGGTCGGACTGGAGGAGTTCCCGGAGGGGTTCGGGAGCAGTAAGAGGGCGGCGAGGGAGGCAGCGGCCCGTAAAGCTCTGCGGGAGCTGAGGAGAAGAGGGCCGCTGCCGGACAGGGTGAGAGAACGACCGACACCACAGAAACAGTGTGACGATAATTGTCAACGGTCCCCTTCAGATGATATTTTATTAATTTGTAATCTGTCATCAGTTATTGTAATCTAGTCTCTGTGAAAGATGATTGACACTGACAGCTAGAGAAAAGCATGAGGGTTTAGTGCTAAAACTACTCCGACTAGTAGTGTCTGGGACGGTTTTCCATTGTTATTCCAGGTAAAACAGACGAGACGCACCGCAGTAAACCTGTAGCGACCCGTATGGTTTCTATAGGAGACGCTTCAGCCGTTTAATACAGAACTAGAGTCAGACGTTCACTAACCACACGCTTTTATTCCCTTCTGCTTCATTTTCTGTGTGTCACATGATGTAATCTCGAGTTTCTCTGTCCTAGCAGAGACTCGGAGGACGGCCACGGCTGCAGGACTGCCTGAACCGGCAGTGTCTCTCTGGCCTGCGGTGTTACGCTGCCGCTCGTGGGGAGGAGCTGGAGCTGGAGCTAGTGGAGCAGACGGGACCCCCAATTCCCAGAGCTTTTATTAAGTATTTTGTAACTATTCTTAATTTGTGGTAAGATGTGTAAGAGATGCGATTATCCCCCTGTGCAGAACGTTGTCGGGACAAATTGTCTGCGATGTCGGTTCTCGTGGCTACGTCGAAACGATAAAATTCCGTATTATAAATTTTAAGGCCAGACAAGTAGTTTGTCGAGGGTTAATTTTTTTAGGGAAGGACTAAATATTCTGCGCACATATTTTCAAACACGCATACCTATAGAATGAACTCTTAATACGCACACTGTAAAACCTAACAGCCCATCTTAATAAAAGTAGTAATTTAACATAACTTAAACCGCACAATAATTTGGACTGACTCATTCACATGAATTTAACCTAACTCAAAAAATAATTGACTAAGTAATAACTTAGTTGTTTTGAGTTCACTTAAATTTGTGGGAAAGTTTAAGTATTGGTAATATGATTCCAGTTTGTTCCATTGACTTATTTAAGTTGACTTTATATCATCACAAAAATGTAAGTCTTTTTATGTTCAAAAATCCTAAGGTGCAGGAGTTTTGGAAAGAGGTCATTTTGCTAATTTGTCAGATGTTATCTGTCAATCTCCCAATGAGACCAGAAATTTTGGTACATTGTAGAAGCAGTCGTAGATTCATTGACATCTGTATACTTCAAGCAAAGTGTTTAATAGCTATGTATTGGAAGAAAGTGGAAAAGCCACTGTATTGTACAGTGGATCAATAATATGTCCTTTTGTTTGTCGATGGAAAAGATTACCTACATTTTGAAAGGTAAATCGTCTTTTTTTAAGACTATTTGGAAACCCTTTATTTCAAAATCTGATTTCAGTAATATAATGAAGTAGAAAGAGATAAGATAACCTGATTCTCAACCTATTTTCACTCGCATGTTATTACTAGTAAATCATTAGTCATTTAATCATTTTCTAGTTTTCCTAAATTACCTCTTCTCATATCATGATTTGCTTCTCTTGTATGCTTGATTACTCCCAACTAATGTTTAGCTATCTCCTAATTGACCTGTGCCTGTTTTTATTTATTTTTAATTTTTATTAGTTTTCCTTTTTTCTTGTTCTCTTCCCTTTTAATATTTAATTTATATTATTATAATTTTTATATATACAGTACACTATTATTATTATGTAAAAGAGATCCAACTTTTTACTGTACGGTATTGTTGTATTATACTGGCATAAGCTGTTGTTTCTCAAACAAAGAATTCAAGTTTTCACTACATTAACACCTGTCATAATTTGGGTGGGATTCCGACAGCTGGATTGTTTGCCATCGTAGTCTGTTTCCTCCATGTTTCTTACACAATGAGGTTCAAATATTTATCAAATTGATGCTGGTTAGCATCTTGTGGTACTCCATACTAAACTTGTGATCGAGTCTATTCAAAAGAATGTTTGTCAATTTGTATTTGTACTGTACTCAGTACTGTGATACAGTGTAAATCCTGACTGGAAACCCTTGCAGATACCATTTCTTTCTAAAAAGGAACATGGTTGTGAGGATACTGCTTTTCCCAGTATTTTTGAGAAGACAGATTCCAGATCAGTCTGTAACTAATTCTCTAGGATCAAGTTGTGTTTTTACAATAAGAGGTTCTAATATCAGCCAGCTTAACAGTTTTTGGTACGTATCCTAATGACAATGATGAATTAATAATATTAAGGCTCAATCTATAAAACATTTTAGACACTTTAAATGTTTCTAGAGTGACGCATGTGTGAATAAAGGCTTTTTAACCAGAAGTGCCTCAGATCTTTTTTTTCTGTAAATACAAGTTTGACACCCAACAAAAGAGCACCTTCTGGGATTACTAAACATGGGTCCTTCAGCAAGCAGCGCTCCAAGATGTTTTGCTTGATCTAATAATATTAAGGATCTCACACAACTGGAAGCATCTCTTTCAGTAGCTTAGTCGGAATAGGGTCTAACATACATGTTGCGGTTGCGTGGTTATAATTTTCTCTCTCATACTATCAATCTTACAAGTAAATAACTTTATGAATGATGGCTGTTTGGAAACATCTGAAGTTTAATTTCGCGTTAATTTAGCCACTGTATCAGATAAATACCTAGGGTTGTGTTTGTTCTCTTCTAAGAGAGTCAAAAAGTTAGCGGATGTAGCAGTTTTAAGGGTCTTTCTGTATGCGGTAACGCTGTCCTTCCATGACATGCGAAATACCCTGTGCGAATTCGTGCAGTGTGTGTGCAGTGTACAGGGGCGAACGAGAGGCGATTAACCTCTCCCGACCTGCAATCGGATGGTCAGATGAATTTCTGCTATCTGGTCATTTCTGTATCGCACAGTTAAAGCAGAGCTACGAATCGATTGCCCTAAACTCAGTGGGGTTATTCCCCCTTACTGTACCTGCGCGAAGATAGAAGTTACAAAATTGAATCTCTAATGCAGCAAGAAAGAAAAAAAGCAGGAGATCTTTAAGTTCTGTATCTATCAAACTAGCTGCAATTTAACAAACTGTTGCTTTCCTCCAGTTCGTGTTGCACAACGGATAAACAATATTCCCCCCGTCTTCCAAGCCATGTGTACATATACACCAGTGTCTCTTTTATTAATTAGTGCTTGATTATTAATTTACTTCTTTCAACTTTTAATCTTCACTTTATTTATGTATTATTTCCTTAATTGTATTATCATGGGAAATGTGAACCATTGTCCATCATTTGTCTATTGGTGATGAAGAAAAACGATGAAGTCGCAATGGAAGTTTTTTACCTTTTAAACCATGAAGGCGAGTCAGAGGATCTCACACAAGCAATGTGCAAACTCTGCACGACAGTTAAGCTGGCGAAGAAGAATTATCCACAATACAGAAAGCAGGCCACAGTTTTATTCATACATTATTATATATATCGTGTTATTTCCTTAATTCATTTCAAATAAACACTGATCTTTCAGAAACACTGCCGAGATGCTGAAGAAACCTTCGTTATTAAATCACAGCTGAAAAAGGTTGTGCTGCTTCATGAAGTGTGGAAACTGTCATACAGCATCAGTTTTCAGGATTCACTGATTAACTAACATCTTTTGAAACATTATAAATGCTGAAAAAGATCCATTTCTGGATGGAGGGTGGATTACGCTCCTAGAATATCATGCAGTTAACTTTGTCGAGGTATATTGTCTTTATCTGTCAAAAATTGTGTATTTGTAGTCACATGTGTACTTGAAATAGTTGATAGCAGATGCAGTTAAAGTGTTAATGGGGGCAGGGGTGCACTTTCTATCTTCTTGCACTCCTCACAGAGACCACAGAACTGAGAGTGTGATGCTTAATTCCTGTCTTTAATAAACTGCAGACATGGTCCCCTTGAAGAGCCTGGTTTATTTGTGGTGCTGGGTGAAATCCGCTACATTATACAATATATAAATTATGAATATAAATATAATTTATAAATGAATGTATATGTTTGTTAAATAATGAAATAAAGCCTATACATACAGAAAGAAATGCCTATGTAATAATATTGTATATTTATTAAATATACATAAACATTATTTAAACTTAAATAATGAAAGTCCTGTCTAAAGGGAAAAAAGAACATTGTCTCATCAATGACCTTTATTCAAAATCATATTTTGCTATCATTCAAGAACAGTTTTACATTTGCAGTTCTTAAATACATTCTTGTCTTTGTTTAATAAAGCAGCTGTAACTTTTGAAACAGGCTTGTAGCCTATTTGTTGTTCTGACATCAGAATGATCAACAAAAATCCTGAACTAGATGGTAAAGTTCATATAATGTTTTTAAGTTGGCTTGAAAAAGTTTTACAATGTTCTAGCATGGTTTACTATGATTTACCATGTTTCTAGTGTGGTTTACTACTAGGTATCGCCGGCGCCACCATTGATGGTAGTTGAACAAACTCAGGGTTATAGGATTAGTTTTGAGTTGACAAAACCAAACCAATCCAACCAGGCTTTGTTGGTACCATGATGCTGATCATCAACTTTCTCTGTCGACTCAGGCTTTATACTGAGTTTAGGAGTTCAGGTGTGACATCAGTAGCAGACAGCCAATCAGAGGCTGAGAAAGAGTGAAACTGAGATTCATTTCTCACGAGAGAAGCAGCGCGATTCACTTCTCTCTTCTGCAGAATATAACGAGATTAAAAAATATTAAGAATTTAAACAAATATGCACAGCAAGAAGAAAATAGCTGTCTATGAAAGAGGACAACTAAAAGAAAAAGTCTTGCTATATCAGTGCAAGTAAAAGTTGTGACGTCAGTTTATAAAGTTGATAAAGGTATAAAGAGAAATGAAGTCCAAGTTCAGTTTGCAACCCCTTCCCTGGAACATCACCTGCCCCGGACCAGGGCTGCGTTCAGCCCCGACAAAACGTTGCACAGCGTTTTTTAAACAGAAACGTGGATGCGTTGAACACACTGTTCTGATGACGTAAGAGTTGCAACTATGGCAGCTGAGAAGGCCATTCTTTGTGTTCTTTGTGAAGAATTTCGTAGCCTGATGAAGTCGCTATAAATATGCGTTTAATACTACAAAATATGCCCGATGTTACAGTTACTGCACTCGCCGCCCAGAACACAAGAGAACATCCCAGTCGAGTGATGGGATTTGTGGAAACTGAAATGGAAGCACACATCTTACCTAATTCAGACTAAAACACATCTATTTAGCCTCACATACTGACTTTATTTGTAGTTCATGCTGTTTTAATACCCTGTATTTTCTTTCTCATTTTTAGGAAAAGCACTTAATTACCATTGTTTATTTCTATACCAAATGTCATACACTTGCAATGAAGCTAAAAATATAAACTACATCATGATGTTGATATCCTATATTTTTACAATAAAACTTACGACAAACATGTCTTCTACTTATACTCTCAACGAAGGCGGTCGCATTTTCTCTCCCTCTCCCTCCCCTGCTTTGCTTCTCTCGTCACGTCTAGTCTACTGTCTTGTACTTTGAGAGACGCTCTCAGCACTGCTCTCCAAACTAAGAAATCATGGATTTGATCAACTGGTCTCTCAATGCAATTGACACCATCTTCTCTACGAGAAGCTTGGGTTCGGGGGACCCTGCCTGCCCTGCCGGGACGTTCGCAGCTGGCTACACGATGGACGCGTGGGAGAGGTGGCGGGTCGTGTGTCTGGCGGCTCTTTCCGTGGAGGACGCCCAACCAGCACTGGACTTCCGCTGCTGGAACAACAACTCCCCCGGAAAGATTGTTTAAAAGCGGACGGAACATGACCAGAAACAAGACAAGTATTTATCAATGATAAAATATATGGTCCAACGGTGTCAAAGACTTCTCGGATCAGACGAGAGGGAATACTGTCTGAGGGACAATCTGTGGGCCGCAGATGATTGACCACCTCCTATAGGGAGAGGATTGATATAGGCTCAAACTGATCTAGCGCCGCGAGGCACATAGGAGGAACAGAGGGATCATGGTCGCAAGGACGAAGTTACAGAAGATCGAAGAGTAACAATCTTCTCAACAAAGAATTCTAGAAAAGAATTACAAAGGTCCAACGTCGGTGTAATAGGAGCAGAGTTACGGGGATTTGTAATAGTATTAAACATGTTTAAAAGAACCTGTGGCGGTTGTTTGCGACCAGTTTAGAAATAAAAACAGATTTTGCAAATTTTACAGCTCTCTGATAATCAGATTTATTACATGGGACTGTAATCGTAAATAAAACAGGAAAGTGATTTATTTTTGTTCATTTACATGAACACACAAGCCATGAGACAGCACAAGGTCTAATGTGTGTCCTTTTTCATGTGTTGGGCCAGACACCGACTGAGTGAGATTAAAAGCATTAAGTAGATTTAAGAAGTCCTTAACCATAGGTTTGTTTTCACAACATACATGCAAGTTAAAATCACCACAAATTATAAAATGATCATAGTTTAACCTTAGACCTGCTATAAAATCAGCAAAGTCTTGCATAAAATCTTTGTTAAATCTCGGTGGACGATACACAACTGCACACAGTGTCGTAGATGAGGTATTTAATTTGAATAGCTGCAGCTCAAAGCTAGAATAGTTGACAGATGTAGATAGCCGACATTGGAAGGTGGATTTAAAGGTTACACCACCTTGACACTTCAGGAATTTTACTTGACTCACATGATTCCCCAAATTAATTATAATATTCACAACAATGGTGTTCCAATTAATTTTATTTACTGATAAATAGTTCTAATGTAAGATTATGCCAAACTAGCTGATATGGTGTTTTATTGAGAATGTCACCTTTTTTCAACAAGATTATTTGGATCAACAAGTAATCAACAAGATCAACAATTATTTGGTACAAAGTTTTGATGGTTACACCACATAGACATTTTTGCAATCATCCCCCAAATATTCTCTCAAAATGTATTAAAACCCAAAATTTTAGACTCGGTCCTCAAAAAAGAGCATGTAAGCAAGTAATTTGCCATTTTATTTTGAAATGTTAACCCTTTTAAAATTTAATTAAACCATATGGACACAGGTACTTGTGACTAAGTGACAATAAAGGGTTTACTTACTTAATATCCTCAGTTGTTGCGTGTACCGAGCTGCATCGAACACATTTGTAAATGACTTTCCTTGAACCCATTGTGCGAGTTCACTTTAATACCGCGTGCTTTATATAGATGTTGCTGCTGATTGGACTGCAGTTCTGACACACCCACCAAACAAGAGAATACGCATCTCAAACCCCGTTGCACACCGTTTCCAGGAAACATGACGTTCAACCCGGAAACCGTAGCAAAACGTTGCGCACCGTTTTGAACTTGAACGTGCCCCAGGTTAGCCGTGGAGCGCAAGTTACTACGGCGATAAACACTGCTAAAAGCCAAACCACTTTCATGGTGCCTAAAACCCAGGGTTGGCGCTAACTAAACTGAAGAATATCGGGCTAGCCACCTAAACCAGCTTCATGGTACAGGCCCCTGGAGTATATTGTTAATTTTTTTATGGCAATTCTTCATTCATATGCAACAATTATGCAAACAGTATTCCATCTAATCCCCACTTTATAAATGAACTATTCTCATTTATTAAATCTCTTTTTTTATTTAAAGAATAAAAAACCTAAGATGAAGAAATATTTAAATAAATCCATACATTTAGAAGATTTGCTAGTGTATCAATGTCTGCATGTTAGTGAATTAATACAACTGCAGTGTCTGTGTCCTTGTCATGTCATTATATTTTAAATAACTTTTAGGTTTCTTTTATTAAGTAATTTGTAACTATTCTTAATTTGTGGTAAGATGTGTTAATTATGTATTATTTTATTTTGTGTGTGTATTTGTATGCATTGCCAATCCTTTGCTTTTACATCCTTTCCAAATGTTCTAATGTTATTGTTATTCGAGGATTAATAAATTCAACTCCAGCACAGTAGGTGGTGCTATGACCCTACAACCTTTGTTTGTTTGCTAATCATCAGTAAACGCATAAAAGAAGAAACAACGCGGGCGAACATAAAAATGAAACGCGCAATAGCTGCAGTGTTCACTGTGGGCCAGAGGACAGGAGTGGAGGTGGCCTTCATCAAACAAGGCCAAACCGGACCTCCACACGCGCCCAGGTAACGTTAACACATCTAGTGAGGAACTCTCTCAACAGCTGCTGTTTCTGTGAGTTTA
>JAVALU010001372.1:0-51911 GCA_030770095.1 Gila robusta
GCAATATTATCTGTCTGCAGTCCTGGAGGCTGCATTTTCAGGACCCCACTTCTAGGACCGCATTTCTAGGACCCTAGTTTTCTGTGACAGCGCCACCTACCGAGTCGGAGAACCGCAGTCCCAGGAACGCATTTCCAGGACCCTAGTTTTGGAGGACCGAAAAAAGTGCCACCAAGGCAGTATTTCCTCCCAGTTTTAACTACATTAGAGTTTTTTTTTTTTTTTTTTCAAGTTTTATTACACCCAAATACTACTTTCTTTATTGCAATTAAACCAGGTTCCTAGGAATGTTGAGAAATTATTGGGTCTAAGTAGCATACTATAATAACTCAAGTAAAATAAACAAGGAATCATGTTACAGTCTTTTCAGTCACTAGATGGACCACATTTTCAAGTACAGAGGGAGGACAAGGATGACTCTTGGGGTAGATTTAAGATTGTGTATTTTACAAAATAATATATAACACCTGAACTTGAACACACAAAATATTTTACAAAATAATATATAACAACTGAAATTGAACACACAAAATATTTTACAAAATAATATATAACAACTGAACTTGAACACACACAAAAACAAATTTGATCATGACGTGAACCACATAGACAGAACTTCAATGGATGGACAAACACATGGACAACATCATCACTGACTCCTAAGAGAGAGAAAGAGAATTAAATAAGGAACATTTAGTTGAACATGTTCTCTAATTTTAAATTTCATATTTAAAAGATCTTAGTTACCACAGAGTAATGATAATGATAAAAAATAATGATATCAATCTTCATACCAATTAATGCAATTTAGATAAATAAAAATAAAGAATTTGTTGGTTGAAACAAAGCAGAACTGCAGAACGGGCAGTGAAACTCCTTGCAGCATGTAGTGCATCTCTTTAGTTCAGGAAAGGGTCTCCCTTCTTGGATTGTATTGTGTTTCTTGAAAAACATTTTTAAGTTAATTCATATAAATAAATAGACATAAATTAGGCCTAAGCCTAGTACTTAACCAATTTATTTATTTATCTTTTGTCATACTATTGCCTACCCTGAGCTGTGTCCTTGATAGCACTCCATATATAGAGTACAGTAAATGACACAATCTAACACGTGGGATTTTAACAGTCAATTATTATAATGGCCTCTCTGATATGTCTGACTATTAAAATGTCATATGTCTCAACCAACTTTATAAAACCATATAAAAATGAAAAGACGTAGCCTACACATAACATGTATTGTGGGTAACGTTAAACAGGCTGACTGTGAGCACGTGACAGTGAAAACATTAAGATTATTTTAACTGAATTAAAATGGAAAAACAATGAGTAATTAACAAGCTTTCAGAACGAACATGCTACAGTTTATTGTGCTGTAAATAAGTCAACACAGGCTTATCATGCAACAGTTCCGTTAAATGAACGTGCTAACAATTCATTTTCCAGCATTAGAGGCTAATATATGATGGCTATGCATTCAAGACTGTTTAGCAAATCACCAGCACGTTGGCAACGTTAACTTTCCAATAAAATGCATCACAATTGTTTTTAAAGTTAAACAAATAAAAATTGATTCGCATTTGATACTCACACTCTGAATGTCATCCATCTTCGCTGGTCCTCTAATTCGGTAGGTGGCGTTGTCACTAAAAAACCTAGGGTCCTAGAAATGCGGTCCTAGAAGTGGGGTCCTGAAAATGCAGCCTCCGTTTTTGCAGGCAGATGCTACTCCAGTTGCGTCGTGACCTGTCAATCACGTTCAGCTGGGCGAGGAACTATCGCTCCTGATTGGCTAATTTTCCTAAAGGGATATTATGCTATTTTACTAAATTAAGTTCTTTTTACTCCGTATTGTATTGGGTTACACAATCCAGTCATTGACTGCGGTCAAGTGGGCCGCGCGTTGAAAATACACGGTCAGGCCAGCCGCACATATTTTTAGTCTGAGCGTCTAATTGTGTACTTAAGCGTCAGTGGCGGCTCCAGAGATTTTCTGTTGCAGGTTCTATGGGGATGCTCAACACTTAATAGACGGTGCTTTGAATTTGGGGGGGGTTGGGTCGTCTTACATGCGCTTCATTCGCACACACGCAAAGGCTCTCGCTCTCTCTGTCTTGCGCGCTACGCGGTTTGGAGCTCGCGAGTTCTAGATTCGGGGAGATCTGAACTAATTTGCGGCCATCAGGGAGCCGCTATCAATATACGGGAGACTTGGGATGTCTGCAAACGTTCACCGGGCGCTGCGTCCATTGGCCAAAGAAGATCGTCTGTTTGGGCCTCATGTTTTTTTAGACTAAATATATATTTTTAAATGATTATTTAATACCCATTTTTAACAACATTAAAAAGACTGATTTTTGTCTGATTTTTTTAGACTCTATTTTCTGCTATTTTGCATCTTATTAGGACACAATTAATACAATTTCATGATTTTATTTAAAAATGTTATTTTATTTTTTTATTATTTTAATGTTTGTAGGCCTATATAGGGTGATATCAGGTAAAATGGGCCATTTAAGGTTTGGGGGTCCCAGCTCCTCTGGAATTTAGAGCCAATGACTGCAAATGATTTCAAACTGTTGTCATAACTGTGCTTGACAAGAAACAGGTGATTTGATTAGTTTATGGTTGATATGGTGGGCGGGGGAATAATTCAAATCAAGACTACACCAGAAAGCTGCATGGTAAGTAGCCTGGCATACCAAATCTAACTTAACTATTATAAGGATGATAATGATAAATCTATAAAAAAACAAACATGCACATAAAAAAAATATGCATAATATCTGTCTTGATGGCATCAATCAGAAATAATGTTGTTAGTTTGGTATATGAACATATTTTTTGAAAAAGTGATGTTTTTCTTGGTGGCCCTATTTACCTTAACCCACTAAGGTAAAATGGGCCACATGGTTTCAGCTAAAATGGGCCATCATCTGTGTGTGTGTGTGTGTGTGTGTGTGCCTGCCTGCCTGTGTTTATATTACATTGCGGGGACCAAATGCCCCCACAAGGATAGTAAAACCTGAGATCACCTACAATGTGTGGACCAGCCAGCAGTCCCTACGAGGGAAATGGTTTAATAAATATACTAAACTTTGAATTTTGAAAATGTAAAAATGCATAAAGTTTTCTGTGATGGGCAGGTTTAGGGGTAGGATTAGTGTAAGGGGACAGAATATACAGTTTGTACAGTATAAAAAACATTATGCCTATGGAGAGTCCCCACAAAGATAGCGAACCAGACGTGTGTGTGTGTGCGCGCACACACACACACACACACACCACTGACATCAGTTTACTGATGCTGTTCCAAAATGGACTTTTTTAATTGCACATTTGAATATGTGGGTTTGCACCCAAAATGTTTTTTTTAATGGCGCATATAAATGTGTTTTTTTAATGCAGTTTAAATGTCATGTGGCTGTATAAGCAATTGTGTTTTAAAATTAAAATTGAGGATAAATTAGCCTACTATTTCCCTTTGCAGTTTGACTGGCCTATTTTACCTGAACAACTGGCCCATTTTACCTGAAACTGCTCATGCAAAAAAAGTTGGCACAGCTGATGTTTCAAGAAATGTAGGGCCTAAATAATTATATTTTATTAGGGATGGCCCGATACCGATACTGGCATCGGGGATCGGGTCGATACTGTCCTCATATACTCGTACTCGTACTCATAAAAATTCACCGATACCACGCCCCGATACCACGTACATTTTGCGAAACGAAACTGGCCGCCGCGAGTCCTTTGTCGAGGTGAACTGAGGCATATAGGGACGTGCACTCCCAACGCAATAGAGTGCGGGACGGCACTAGATCTGATGGCCGAGTGCGAGCGTGGGCGCGGGCGGTAATGCACTCACTCTGTGTGTGCGGGTTGCGGCAGAATAAAACGATTCGCGGGACTCCCGCAAACTAGAAATATCTATGAATAAAACATATTAAAACTAATAGATTTTTATTCATCTGTTGCAGAAAAGCAAGAATAACAGCTAAAACAAAATAGAAACGATTTACAGGCCAGAGTTTCTATTCATAACATGTTTGCAGCGTTGAGCGATGTAGCCAATCACAGACATGTGTGTTGATTCCTTGAACGCAATGGCCAGTCAGAAGCATTTAAGATAGACTCCCCTCACCGCTCAAAACTTTTTTGTTCAGTGCTGAATTCTGTATGCTGGCAAATCCTCTAATTATAACAGTGTGTGGATATTATGAAAGATTCATTGTGCAGTCAGCTTCATTGATAATAACAGAGATGTGTGAGATCGCTATGAACTGTCAGCTTTTTAGGAATTAGGCTATTAAGGGAGCGCACTTTGAACGCATTCAGTCATTCCAGACCATGCACGCAGTAACTGCTTGCTTTTATGTTAAATTAACAGTGGTTTGTGTGTTAATACATTTATTATTTTACTCATTATTATTTATTTTTAGACTTGTTAAAACAAGCAGAGAAGAAAATAAAAACAGTCTTCTAACCTGTGTTCTAAAATAGTCTTCTGTCTTCTTTTCTGGGAGCCTATAGTTACTTTTGCGGTAGAAATATCGGTATCGGTACTCGGTATCGGCAAGTACACAAATGTAAATACTCGTACTCGTATCGGTGTGAAAAAAAATGGTATCGGGCCATCCCTATATTTTATTACATAATTTCAACACAAAATTATCAAAAACAGTCATTATTAATCATAAAAACACATGGAAAAGGCATATATGGTATTGTATTATTGTCCCAAACGATTTACCAAAAAGTGGCACAATTTAGCTGATATCACCCTATGATTTACATTATTACATAATTTATTCATATTAATGTTAATTGTCATACATCATTCATTTTTTACATTTTTATTGTTAATTTTAATGTTTTTTATATATATATAATATATATTATATATTATACATTAATTATCCTACTTTATACATGTTAATGAAATTAAATATTAATGTTAATTATCATACATTTATTTTGCATTTTTATTGTTGATTTTAATGTTTGTATATATACATTAATTATTATACATGTATTAATATTTATTTATTATTTACTTACATTTTTCCTGTTAAAGTAAATGACAAATACGATACAACAGGCTTGTGGTGTGTAATGGAAATTTTTTATATTCTCATTGATTTTAGTTCCTTATCTGTGTTCTGTGTACGAGAAACAGAGGACCCTGTTTTCTGTTGTTATGTTTATACAGCTGGAGGTGTGTGTGAGACACTCAGCAGGTGGTTGGGCAAGTGACCTCTGACTTCAGAGGTGAGAAGACCCTCTGCTTTTGGGGTAGTCATAAAGTTCCTTTGTTCCTCTTGTCTAAACAAGAGATAGAACAGTATAAGACTGCTAGCGAACCCTTGCTCTGAGTCTCATTCCTCCTGCAGCTGGACTGTGGTTGGACTGGGAACTATTCTTGCAAGAATAAATCTTTTAAAACTAATTTGGAATCCTGATGTCTCTTACGCTGTGATGCTGTTTGTTTAATTATTTGTTTTTGCTGTTTTGTTTCAACATGGTGGCTTTTAATTCAATTATAATTGAATTGCATATATGAGCTATAAAAACCTGATCCTGGTGAGTTTGCCTTTACTTTTCTCAAAAACTATACAGTAAAATGACTTGAAAATAAATACAGTAATAGTCAGGTTCACTCGTATGAGTGTTTGAAATGGGACATGATGTAAGTGCTAGGTGGTGTATATATATATATATATATATATATATATATATATATATATATATATATATATATATATATTAGTGTGTGTGTGTGTGTGTTGAGTATCATATTTCATACATTAGGTATGAATGTATATTTCATAGATCAGGTTTTTATAGCTTATATATTTGCAATTCAACCTATAATTGACAGAATTGAAAGCCACCACAAGACTGTTGTATCATATTTGTCATTTACTTTAACATGAAAAATGTAAGTAAATAATAAATAAACATTAATACATGATGTATAATAACGAATGATATATGAAACGAACTTTACATTAGTGCTGTAGCGGCGCGTCGATGACGTCGACGCTTCGATGTCAAAATTATGTCGACGCCATATTTTTGCGTCGACACTTCTTTATTTATTTATTTTTTGCACCGTTTCCGGCGGTAGGCTACAGCTCGCCACCACACACGTGGGAGACCGAAACATTGCAGAATGGAGGACAAAGACAACTAGAAGTGAATGTGCTTTCCATTAAATGAATCACACACAGTAAACAAACCCTTAACAAAAAAAAAAACTTTGCAATTTAGACGCGCAAACTGGGTGCCGGTGTGGTGAGACGTACATGCTCGGGCAGATTCGGCTTGAAGTCGTTCATCCTCGGTTGCGGCGCCGCGCGCGCTGTTACAAAAGAAGCCGTGCACACAGCCAAGAGAAATGGGGTCTTGCCGGTCTTGCGCACCCAACTTGTCATTTTTGCCGCGCGCACCTTCGCGCTCGTGCGGACGCGTCGAGTTTAAACAAGGCTTTACTGTAGAGATCCACTTTTGCGACACGACTGTAGCGTGGTGTCGCGACGCCTCCCCACATTTGTAATTTGATGGGCGTTCCTCAAGTTTACCGCTATGGGTGTGGTTTTGAGCCAGCGGCCAGTCTAGAACAGAGGACCTGCGAGAGACTTCCCCCAGTCTACATATGCTCTGCTTCTATTGGATAGTCGCGTCGCGTTCAACGAAATTCATTTGCATAAAGATGGGCATCGGCCAGCTTTTTGACGCGCAGCATTTTTCCAAATGAAGCGCCGCCTTCCCGGGATGCTTTGCGGGCGCGTTAAAGTCGCGTGATGTCACCCATAGGAATAAAGTGGAGCGCGGCGCAACAGAAGTGTCGCACGGACAAGTGGATCTGCACCGTCAGACTCCGTTTACTCCGCGCGCTCTGATCGGTAAAGGGGCACAGACCTCTCCCGAATCATCTCCTGCAGCAGCCTCCTAAGCACCACTAACTCCGCCTCCGTTTCCCTCGTAAGCTGATATTAGTATTTAAACATTCTCTATGATAAAAAATGTTTGTAAAAAATATTTTAATAACACGTTTTTGGCGGTTATAGAGTTCTAATGACGTGTTCAAATACATAACATTAGACTAACGTTAGCCAGCTTATAGTATCATGATTCAGTACACTAGTTAGTATTTATTTGAGATACATTATGGTTTTTTATTAATCGAGCAGCAGAAAAATAATCTTTATATTAATCGCCCAATTAGTCGTTAGATTAGTCGACTAATCAATAAAATAATCGCCCAACTAATCGTTTAGTTAATAATCGTTTACCCCAGCCCTACTTTATATACAAACATTAAAATCAACAATAAAAATGCAAAATAAATGTATGATAATTAACATTAATATTTAATTTCATTAACATGCATAAAGTATAATAATTAATGTATAATATATATGTATATATATATATATATGTATATATAACATTAAAATTAACAATAAAAAAGTAAAAAATTAATGATGTATTATGTAATAATTAATGTAAATCATATATAGGCCTACAAACATTAAAATAATAAAAAATTAAATAAAAGTCGTGTTTTTTTTAAAAAAACAATCATGAAATTGTATTAATTGTGTCCTAATAAGATGCAAAATAGCAGAAAAATAGAGTCTGAAAATCAATTTTGACCTCTTCCAGCACCCACTTCCAATTGTGTAAGTACACAATTAGACGCTCATTCTAAAAAAAAAAAAGTGCGGCTGTCTTGACTGTATTTTCAACTCGCTTGACTCGCTTCGAATGTAGGCTACATAAATAAGTCATCACAGTCCCGTGACTGAGGATATGGGAACTGCCAGTGTTTTTCATCAAAGCCTACTAGGCTATTTGAAGCTTCCTCATTTCGAACGCTTCCGTGATAAATGCAAAACTAATTTAAACAGGTCTGTTCTATTGGTTTAAAAATAAACGCCGTGGATTGGCTTGATGGTCCGATATGCTGTATCGGATCACGGTGATCGCATGTTAGCCAAGTAACGCAGCCACACCAGAAACAACAACACAAGAGCCGAGAGCCGGAAGAGAAACATAAAGGTCTAAATGTCTTACCACAGTCACGTAAACACCAAAGCAATGAGGACAGAATAAAGAGAAGCATTTTCACTGCTTTTCCTTCAAATAAATGTAGATTTTAATCCATTCAATTGTTTCGTCCATCTGCATTTACACCGACGTCATAAGGGATCTGAAAGTATAGGGCTTAACCAAAACATTGAGAAGAACCTGGCTGCAGTCTGCAGATTCGGGCGGTCATGCAGCCCCGCCCATAACGCGTCTCATTGGTTAGTGGCAAAGTAATGACGTCGACGCCACGGTAAACAGGAAATGTGTTTGAAAACAATGCAGTCTTTAAAACTCATGCGCTATATCGCGCTGATAGCGCATGCATCGTATTTGCGTTAAGTGGTTCAGTAATGACGTCGACGCGTCTTCAAAACGCATGCGCAAATTTGAAATACTTTCATAAAATGATAAAGTAGGCTATTAAAAAAACTCTAAAGTAATAATGAAAGCAGCAAAAAGGAGTAGAACGCATATCCATAGTTTTAACTATGTCTGATCTAAGGTAAACTTATAAGGAATTACAGAGTATATATTGTGTAATATCTGTGTAGTATTTTAAAAGTTTTTCACATTCTGTTGCACTTCACTGTGTAAATTACAAAATTACTGTAAACATTAATGGCACCTTATATATTTCTTATTTTAATCATTCCTCTGTAATAGTTCTTGTTTATTTTTGTGCATTATATAGGTTATTATAAAACATTTATGCCAATAAAGTAGTTTGAAGTTAAACCAACTACATAAAGTACATTGTCAATCTCTTTATCCCATAGTATGCATGCCCACTCAAAAAAACCAAACTCATACCAGTGATAACTTTTATTTCAAAACAAGAATAATTGTGTAAAGAGATATGCACACATACAAATAATCACGTACACACACACACGTACACTCACACACGTACGTACACTCACTCACACACACACACGTACAGTCACACACACACACACACGTACACTCACACACACGTACACTCACACACACGTACACTCACACACACGTACTCTCACACACAATCTACTCAGCCTGAAATTCCCCTCCATCATTGAAAAAACAATCAACCGAGCAATAGCCCTCAACCTCCTTCTCGGAAAAAAATCCACACAGGATTCCTCTTCTGCCATCACACACACACGCAGGACTCCTCTTCTGCCATCACACACACACACACACACACACACACACACACACACACACACACGCAGGACTCGTCTTCTGCCATCACACACACACGCAGGACTCCTCTTCTGCCATCACCACAGACCCAGGTGGGCAGTCCTTGTGTATTTCAGTGCAAGCACAGTCATCGAGTACAGCACCCGGAACTCTTGCCTATATTCTCTGGAAAATGACTCCAGTTCACAACACCTAATTTAGATAAAATACAGAACAAACAATATTGAATCATTTTGAATAAAGGCATTAACATAGTACAGAGTCATACAAGGAATTTCTTTTTTATACATTTTAAACATATTATAGGAAAATGTTAAACAAGATATACTTGAGTGTTATTAGCTTTGTCTGTAAAGTACCTAAGAGACTTACTTTATGAACAACATAAACTAGTTAAAAAAGTTTGTCAAGACAAACGTTAATTTGGTTTGAGAAAGCCTATCCTAAAAGTTTGAAATAGTTTTAAAAGCTTGAAGTTTGAAGGTTTTCAGTTTGAATATGAAAGTAGTTTTGAAGCTGAATGTTTTGAAGGCAATACAGTTTATCAGACACAGACAGACAGATAGATGTGACAGATAGGTAGAGATAGATAGACAGACAGAGATAGAAGGATAGATAGATTAGGATAGGATAGAAAATGATTTTTGATGTGGTAATACATCAGCTGTGGCATGCTGGTGTACTGACAGAATGGGCACTTACTACTGCAGTCTTTTAAATACTGCTCACACTCCCTCTTGCTTAACACAGTTGTGTGCATTTTTGTGGGGGGTGGGGGTGGGGGGGTGCTCTTAAAAGAGCCTTTGAGTTATAAAGTAAACAACAACAAAAAATAGGTGAGAGAGATGGAGGACTAGAGTAAGAGTTAGAGAATAATTAACACAGCAAAACAAAAATGGTAGCACTTTACAATAAGGTTCATTAGTTAACATTAGTTAACTACCTTAGTTAACATGAACTAAGAATGAACAATACTTTTACAGCATTTATTAATCTTAGTTAATATTAACTTCAACATTTACTAATACATTATTAAAATCAAAGGTTGTATTTGTTAACATTAGTTAATGCACTGTGAACTAACATGAAAAAACAATGAACAGCTGTATTTTTATTAACTAACATTAACAAAGATTAACTAATACTGTAACAAATGTATTCCTCATCGTTAGTTCATATTAGTTAATGCATTAAATAATGTTAACTAATGAACCTTATTGTAAAGTGTTACCACAAAAATAATATGAAGTAAAATAGCAAAAGTGGTACCCAGGGAATATAAATGGGGATCACAATGCCAAGGATCTGCAAAGAGAAGGAAGTATAGAGCATCAGAATTAGCATAAAATGTTTTATTATTTTATTACTCTAGTGCAGGGGTGTCCAAAGTCGCTCCTGGAGGGCCACTGTCCTGCAGAGTTTAGCTCCGGCTTGACTCCACACACCTGCTTCCACACACACCTGACTCCACACACTCCTGCCTCCACACACACACCTGCCTGGAATCTTCTAGTATGTCTAGTAAGACCTTGATTGGCTGGTTCAAGTGTGTTTAACTGGGGTTGGAGCTAAACTCTACAGGACAGTGGCCCTCCAGCAGAAGGATTGGACAGTGCATATACTGTATAGCAGCATAAGTATAAGTAACAATATGCAATATATAAAACAAGCCCTACTTTACAAGGAGTTTTGTTGAATTTGTATTACTATTGAATGTAGTTTCATGTTCAATTAAATAAATGTATACTTATTAATAACAATAATATCAAAAGAGTTTACATTTAATAAATTTATTCATAGAAAAAAAAGGCCTACAATATAACTTTGTATATTGTTACTATTAACTCTTAAATCCTATTTTCCTGGTTCAGTTTTGCCACTGTATTTCTTTTTAAGGGCCTTGTTTTAACACTATATCCACCCACACACACACCTGGCTACGATGCTTTTGGGAAACGCTGCCCTAGTTATTTGTGCGATATGGTGAGTAAAATTACACAATCTTATTTTTACATCACTTCATTTTATCATCACACTAAACGCCACTTCAGAATTAAAAAATGTAAATAAAATTAGAGAAAAGAAGAGTAGCTTGCCTGTACTCACCATGCAGAGATAAACAACGGAAATGAAAACATGCTAGAATCAACGTCATGAGTTCACGTCAGTAACCAATGAGAAGAGATGTTGGCGGGTAGGGACGTGCAGCCCCGCCCCAGGTGCGGCCCCGCCTCGATCGACGTCATCACTTTGCCACTAACCAATGAGACGCGTTATGGGCGGGGCTGCACGTGCAGCCCCGCCCCAGGTGCACCCCCGCCCAAATCTGCAGGCTGCAGCCAGGTGCTTCTCGCACCTGGGGCGGGGCTGCACGTCTCTACCCGCCAACATCTCTTCTCATTGGTTAGTGGCGTGAACTCATGACGTCGATTCTAGCAAGTTTTCATTTCTGCTGTTCATCTCTGCATGGTGAGTACAGGCAAGCTACTCTTCTTTTCTCTAATTTTATTTACAATTTTTAATTCTGAAGTGGCGTTTAGTGTGATGATAAAATGAAGTGATCTAAAAATAAGATTGTGTAACTTTACTCTCCATATTGCACAAATAACTAGGGCAGCGTTTCCCAAAAGCATCGTAGGTGTGTGCGTGTGCGTGTGTGTGTGTGTGTGTGTGTGTGTGTGTAGATTAGGATATAGTGTTAAAACAAGGCCCTTAAAAAGAAATACATTGGCAAAACTGAACCAGGAAAATAGGATTTAAGAGTTAATAGTAACAATATACAAAGTTATATTGTAGGACTGTTTTTTCTATGAATAAATTGATTAAATGTAAACTATTTTGATATTATTGTTATTAATAAGTATACATTTATTTAATTGAACATGAAACTACATTCAATAGTAATACAAATTCAACAAAACTCCTTGGAAAGTAGGGCTTGTTTTATATATTGCATATTGTTACTTGTACGTATGCTGCTATACAGTATATGCACTGTCCAATCCTTCTGCTGGAGGGCCACTGTCCTGTAGAGTTTAGCCCCAACCCCAGTTAAACACACTTGAACCAGCCAATCAAGGTATTAGACAAACTAGAAGCTTCCAGGCAGGTGTGTGTGGAGGCAGGTGTGTGTGGAGGCAGGTGTGTGGGGAGGCAGGTGTGTGAGGACTGGAGTCAGGTGTGTGTGGACTGGAGGCATGTGTGTGTGGACTGGAGGCATGTGTGTGTGGACTGGAGGCATGTGTGTGTGGACTGGAGGCATGTGTGTGTGGACTGGAGGCAGGTGTGTGTGGAGGCAGGTGTGTGTGGAGGCAGGTGTGTGTGAAGGGTGTGTGTGAAGGGTGTGTGTGGAGGCAGGTGTGTGTGGAGGCAGGTGTGTGGACTGGAGGAAGGTTGGAGCTAAACTCTGCAGGACAGTGGCCCTCCAGGAGCGACTTTGGACACCCCTGCACTAAAGTAATAAAATAATAAAACATTTTATGCTAATTCTGATGCTCTATACTTCCTTCTCTTTGCAGATCCTTGGCATTGTCATCCCCATTTATATTCCCTGGGTACCACTTTTGTTATTTTACTTAATGTTATTTTTGTGGTAACACTTTACAATAAGGTTCATTAGTTAACATTATTTAATGCATTAACTAATATGAACTAACGATGAGGAATACATTTGTTACAGTATTAGTTAATCTTTGTTAATGTTAGCTAATAAAAATACAGCTGTTCATTGTTTGTTCATGTTAGTTCACAGTGCATTAACTAATGTTAACAAATACAACCTTTGATTTTTAATAATGTATTAGTAAATGTTGAAGTTAATATTAACTAAGATTAATAAATTCTGTAAAAGTATTGTTCATTCTCAGTTCATGTTAACTAAGGTTGTTAACTAATGAACCTTATTGTAAAGTGTTACCATTTTTGTTTTGCTGTGTTAATTATTCTCTAACTCTTACTCTAGTCCTCCATCTCTCTCACCTATTTTTTGTTGTTGTTTACTTTATAACTCAAAGGCTCTTTTAAGAGCCGCCACCCCCAACCCCCCATCCCCCCCGCAAAAATGCACACAACTGTGTTAAGCAAGAGGGAGTGTGAGCAGTATTTAAAAGACTGCAGTAGTAAGTGCCCATTCTGCTGGTACACCAGCATGCCACAGCTAATGTATTACCACATAAAAAATCATTTTCTATCCTATCCTAATCTATCTATCCTTCTATCTCTGTCTATCTATCTATCTCTACCTATCTGTCATGTCTATCCGTCTGTCTGTGTCTGATAAACTGTATTGCCTTCAAAACTTTCAGCTTCAAAACTACTTTCATATTCAAACTGAAAACATGCAAACTTCAAGCTTTTAAAACTATTTCAAACTTTTAGGATAGGCTTTCTCAAGCCAAATTAAAGTTTGTCTTGACAAACTTTTTTTAACTAGTTTATGTTGTTCATAAACATAGTAAGTCTCTTAGGTACTTCACAGACAAAGCCAATAACACTCAAGTATATCTTGTCTAACATTTTCCTATAATATGTTTAAAATGTATAAAAAATAAATTCCTTGTATGAATTCCTTGTCTGTACTATGTTAATGCCTTTATTCAAAATGATTCAATATTGTTTGTTCTGTATTTTATTTAAATTAGGTGTTGTGAACTGGAGTGCATTTTCCAGAGAATATAGGCCAGAGTTCCGGGTGCCGTACTCGATGACTCAGTGCTTGCACTGAAATACACAAGTGTGTGTGTGTGTGTGTGTGTGTGTGTGTGTGTGTGTGTGTGTGTGTGTGTGTGTGTGTGTGTGATGGCAGAAGAGTAGTCCTGTGTAGATTTTTTTCCGAGAAGGAGGTTGAGGGCTATTGCTCGGTTGATTGTTTTTTCAATGATGGAGGGGAATTTCAGGCTGAGTAGATTGTGTGTGAGTGTGAGTGTACGTGTACGTGTCTGTGAGTGTACACGTGTGTGTGAGTGTACGTGTGTGTACGTGAGAGTACGTGTACGTGAGAGTACGTGTACGTGTGAGTACGCCTGTGAGTGTACGTACGTGTGAGTGTACGTACGTGTGTGTGAGTGTGTACGTACGTGTGTGTGAGTGTGTACGTACGTGTGTGAGTGTGTACGTGCGCGTGAGTGTACGTGCGCGTGAGTGTACGTGCGCGTGAGTGTGCGTGCGCGTGTACGTGCGTGTACGTGTACGTGCGTGTGCGTACGTACGTCCGTGTGTGCACGTACGTGCGCGTGTGTGTGTATGCACGTACGTGTGTGTGTTGCACGTGTGTGTGTGTGTGTGTGAATTTTAAAATAAGTTGATTTGTGAAGTGATTCATCATATGCAAGCTGCTCTACAGAAAAAAAAAAAAAATTCAGAAATCAACCATTTAGAAAAATCAACTATTTTTAACAATAATAAAAAAACACAGCTTGTGAATGCTAATTTTCATACACTGATCTTCAGGAGGCTATATATATATAATAGACGTCAAAGGTCTTAATAAACTTATTAATAAATGTGACACTAAATGACACAATGATGGCCAGTCTATCAATTACATAAACTCTGCATAGTACAAGCAGTGTGTATTCTACTAGAGCTCCATCTAGCATCCCACCCAGGAGTTCACCTTTCCAACAATAGCCTCCAGCTTCATTCAATATACATAAATCAATAAAAGGACTTGAGTAAAGGTCAAGGTAAAGGTTAAATCATAAAAATGTTTAAGGTGGAGGTTTAATGAAATGTGTTGAAATCACTTTTCGGAATATACAGAGACGCACAAATCAATAAACACTGTATAAATGATTCAATATTAGCTTAGTTTGGTTATTTCTGAAAACAAAATCACAGATTCCAGCTGTTATGAGCAAATAAGATTTGTTTTAATGGCACTTGCTGTCAAATGAACAGATATTTCAAGGTCCTTTTCATTTGAAGAAAATAGTGCTCTTGATTTTTGTGCTTTAAGGCATGTATTCCATGATACAAAGTTAAAGAAAACAAACAATATATATCCAAATTGAAGTTAAACACAAGAATAGAAAATAATAATATCTAAGATGGAGAAAACATCTAAATGCAGGATTTTTTTTACCTTTAATGTCCTACATTTAACACAACATGTAACATTTAAAGGGCAATGTTCATCATCTTAAAGGTGAATTGAGTGTTTTCCG
Organism: Gila robusta; assembly: GCA_030770095.1. NCBI lineage: Eukaryota > Metazoa > Chordata > Actinopteri > Cypriniformes > Leuciscidae > Gila > Gila robusta. Next base: position 15,446 of record JAVALU010001372.1, read on the forward strand.
ATGTTTCAGTGTGAATGAGAAACTTTTGGAAAATGCATGAAAACGCTAGTGTGAACAGAGAGCGTTTTGAAATGAAAACGATGTTTTCAAATGTATCCGGATTAATGTAGACGTAGCCTTAAATACACATTTAGTAAACAATGAAACAGCGAACAGGTGTGAAACTCAAATCAGCAACCAAGATAACTAACAATGGCAGGGAACATGGGGAACAGAACAAAACCAAACTAAACCACAAATGAACTAACAGAACTAAACAAACCCTAACAAACAGATTATGTTTAAAACTGGGGTCAAACATACTTTATTATTACATTATTTCCTGTTCATTTTCCTGGAATGTGGCGGTAGAGACTGGACCCAGAATGCAGAAAATGCAGGTGTATGCGATCATTTCCATCACACAGTGATCATTTTATAGAATCCAAACATAAAAAATAAAAATAAAACTTTGAAAAAATATAACACAGCCAAACATGCTTCATGAACAGAACTGAAATAAATGGCGATGGACAAAACAAACTATCTATAAATGGACAAATAATGTGAAGTTGTGAATCTTTACCTTGAACGCCCCACAGGTTCTTCCTTTTGCAAGATCTTGGCGTAACAAAACTGATCAACATTTCAAATGCTTAAAGGCAGAATAATACAATTTACAAAATACAAAGAAGAACAATTCAATTTTTGCACATTTCAACAGTGAAGGCATTTAGTAAAGTAAACATCTGAAATCTTTTTTTTAAGTAATATTCATGTTTTATCAATAAACACATTTATAAAATGTAAAAAAGCTTATGCAGCAGCCCATGCTGGACTTGAACCTTCAAGCACAACCACAAAGCTTTGACACCCCAATAATAGCAGGTGTTAACACGTCCTTAGAGTGGACCAATCTGGTTGAGAAAGGGAGACTTTCTGGTTAAAATAGATGTAGGGACACCAGCATCCAAAACTCAACATACTGTCAAGATGTCAAAATGGTAAAGATGTAGCTGTTGCAGAGTAGCACCTCTGGCAACCTTTGTTAATTTACCAACGATATCAGGGAGAGCACGGCTGGAACTGGCTATATTGCATCAGTCTGCTGGAAGTAGCAACACTGAATCTGTCCATCAGAAAACGCTGCCTGTTTTCTGTTCCGGGATGGACTTTCTGACAGTAACATTAACACTGTCTTTTTACAGTATCTGTAGCACAGACTTGATTTAAGACCTGTGTGTTGTTTAACTGACAGTTGCCTTGTTGTGGCATTTACACACATGATCTGTAAAGAGCGCTTGAATCTTGCAATATTAATGATTATGAATCTGATCAAAATAGACCAGTGCATTATTATATCTTGTAGAACGAATGCTGCTGCTAATGGTAAATAGAGTTACAGAGATAAATAGAGATAATCCCCTCCACCATTACAAACTGGAAATTCTATTGATGTCCCGTTATCAGCAAGGATCAGTGGGAAACTTTTTTGATAAGGGAATTGAGTCTTCCACAGTATTCCTCTGTAAGAAAACACACATTTACAGAAGGTTAAAACAAATTATTATATTTTCTTTGCTGAATGCTCTTTATTCTAAAGTAAAACACCACAAGAGAACAGCACTCTCTTTAAGTCAATATACATTGTTGGTGTTTCTATGCAATGATTTCTGAATGCAGAAATACATGCTGAAAACCCAAATATGACAATTCTGTCATCATTTACTCACCCTCAAGTTGTTCCAAACCTGCATTAATTTCTATCTTCTGTTGAACACAAAAGATATTTGAAGAACGTTAGTAACCAGACAACAGCCAATGACTTCCATAGTAGGAAAAAAATACAATGGAAGTTAATGGCTACAGTCAATTGTGTGGTTACCAACATTCTTTAATATACTATTTTGTTCAGAAAGAAGAAATTCACACAGGTTTGGAACAACTTGAGGGCGAGTTATTTTCATATTTGGGTTAACTATCCCTAAAGCCTCGTTCAGACTGTCAGTCCAAATCAGATTTTTGTGCAAATCCGATTGAAATCCAATCATATTTATCAAGTGTGAAAGGCAAAAAAAAAAATCACATAAAATATGATTTTCACGAATCCGTTATGAGCTACATGGGCAACATTCACACTGTGGTTTGCAATAGAGACATTGTCGTATTTACATGACAATGTGTATCCATTACGCTGGACTACTGTGTCTTCTGAGGCAGCGGCAGAAAGTTTCCTGAAACAACTTCTGACGTTTACATTTTACGTGGTGTGAGAAAGTCACATAAACCATGCGTTTCCAGAAATGTGATTGGAATAGGATTTCAAACCACATACTGTATAAACGCAGCTCAAAACGGATTTTTAAAAATTGCATTTCATGTGATTTTTTTATTTATTTTTCACACTCACTAAATCTTTTGGGATTTTAATCGGATATGCACAAAAATCTGATATGGACTGACAGTCTGAAATCCTATTCAAACCACATTTCTGGAAACCACATTTCTGGAAATCCATTTCACTCTGACTGCTCTGATCAGATTTCGCGTTTTTGTCACTTTCGCACGCCACGTAAAACGTAAACATGTCAGACGTTCTTTTAGAAAACATGCCGAAAGTCGCTGCTGAAACAAGGTTGTGTTGTTGCAAAATGGCGGACGAGCAGAAAATGAAAATATAATGGAGACATGCACTTCATCTGAAATCGAATACTTCTCTACTATATAGTATGCGAAAAACAGTACGCAAACATAGTAGTATGTCCGAATTCATAGTCTTTGAAAAACAGAAGGTGAAAAGTACCCGGATGAACTACTACTTCTGGCGAGATTCTGAAGTGCGCATACGATGGATACTTTTACTATCCCACTTTACTAGCCACAGGAGAGGGTTTGGGAATGGAGGTGAAGGGACGTAAAAGACGCTGGTAGGTCACATGACAATGACAACATGGCGGATGTAGTACAGTATGTCCGGAACAGTCACAAAGTAAGTTTGAATTCAAACTTACAAAGTACGTGATTTTGGACGCAGCTATGTGCAAAAACCGGCGGAGACGACAGCATGGAATAAAGCCGGAATATAAAGCTGCCACTGCCTCAGAAGACATAGACCAGCGTGGCAGATACACGTACAGACAGTATTTACCACTGACAATATGTAGCCGCTGGACTATTGCGTCTGTATCTGTATTGCAACCCTTCCATGTTGTTGTTGGCGTATGCCTACTGATGCAATGACATTGCAATAGAAACCAGTGCCGATATTCCGGAAATTGAAAGAGCACCACGGGACACACAGATCAGATCCGAACAGTTGAAAAACTGGACAGTCAATAATTTAGATAATTTTCCAATCGGAAAATAATCGGATTTGGACTGACAGTGTGAACTTGCAGATCTCACAAATCAGAATCAGAATTTCAGTTTTTTTGGAGACAGACAGATTGAGCACACAGCTTACCTCATAGTGTTTGTTCTGCATCATGGTGCCTGTTTAAACAACAAACGCAGTGAAACACATTACTTGGTTAATTTGAATAAAAGATTATTTTTGCACAATAAATCTAATATTTCCATCTTGTTAAATCAGCTGTATGTATTACTTGCCATTATGTCCTGCTAGTGTAGATTTCCTTTGGCGATAGTAAATCACAGCAGCAGTTGCAGTCACGACCAGCAGAAGAAGAACAACAACAACAACGACAGCATATATTCCTCCATTAGCACTTGAATCTGGAACAGCCAAAGAAAAACAGTCATTATTACCAGCGCTTGAATAATAATCAACTTTAACAATACTTTTGACTGATATTTATTCCAGTCTAATTTGGTCATCAGTGTGATGGTAATTTGTTGTATAAATGACGCCATCTGATGATTTTTTTTTTTTTCAAGAAACGGTGTTTACAGGAAAACTGATGAATATTATGCATTTTTCTTATTAAAAATACTTGCAAGATTCATAATGTAAACAAAAATCAATGTAACAAGAAGATAATAGAAATGGCCTCAGTTATATTTTAATATTGAGTCAAATCTCTCTTTTTCTAACAACCACCAATGAACATGTACAGGGTTGGAAAATGCACTGAATGACTTCATGATACTCACCAGAGACATCAACACTGAAACTCTTTATACTGACTGAAACACTGAAGCTCCTCATGATGCTGATTCTGCTGATGATGATCTGTAGTTTATAAAGTCCAGCGTCTGATGTCCTGGTGTTTGTGATGGTCAGAGATCCAGTCTGATGATCCAGCTTCAGTCTGTCTCTGAATCTCTCATTACACTGAACATCTGTACAGGTTTTATTGGGATCTCTAGTGATGTCAGCGATGAGAGTGTCATTAAAATACCACGTCATCACATCAGTTGGGCTTTTTATTACATGCGTATCTAAAGTAAAAGATTCTCCCTCCTTCACTGACTTTCTCTTTATCTCATCTACTTCAACAACAGGAAAATCTGAAACACAAACCAAACAAACCACCTTTTTAGGGGGAAACTACATATCATAAGAGAACTGTGGAACACTCTTTACTTTTAGTCTAAAAAGCAACATTATCCACATTTTGAGCTAATAAGCATACTTTTTATCAAATTCACTGCACTTTGGATTACTGGTGATGAACTAAAAATACCAAGTATGGTGTAATATATGGATCTAAACAAATGCTCCACTGTCATCTTCGTCAGAACAAAACCAACTGATACAACAACAACAAAAATTAAATTATACTATATATTTAAATCTACAAATTCCACAGGAAATGTGTTTGTGAAGAAATTATCTGTATGTGAATTAATATGCAGGTATAGAGATAAAATACCTCTAAATGTCAGAGAAAAAAATACCACTGCACAACTTGCTCTTAAACATAATGACTTACCATATACAGCAAGAATGAAGCTCTTTATACTGATGTTGCTGCTGGTGATGATCCGTAGTTGATATTCTCCAGAGTCTGTGTTTCTGGTGTTCATGATGGTCAGAGATCCAGTCTGATGATCCAGCTTCAGTCTGTCTCTGAATCTCTCTGTGCCTTCATTACACTGAACATCTGTACAGATAACACTGAGATCTCCAGTGATTTGAGCGATGCGAGTGCTATTAAAATACCATCTAATCTTTTCTTGTTGGTTTGTTTCAACACCAGTGTGTAGAGTGACTGAATCTCTCTCCATCACAAAAGCTGACTCTTCATCTGTATCAGCGATGAAGAAACCTGGAGAAGAAATGAACAGATAAATATAAGCCAAACAAAATTAGAGACTGAAAACAAATCAGCTTTTAATCATACTGAACTAATTTAAAGCAAGAAGCCTGTTAGGCCGTGGTTTAAAACAAGCACACAGCAACACACATTTAATAAATTAATGATGAATTTATAGCAATAACAAGTTATTTGCCAAGCAACTTAGTTCTTCAGGAATAGCTGCCAAACAACAAATACGCAGCAACATTTTTAAATGATCTATGTACTGAATGTGAATAGAATGCAGGTAAAGAGAAAAACACCTCTGAATGTGTTCAAAAACATCACTAACATTAAATATGTGATGTACTTGCTTTTAAACATAATGACTCACTATGAACAGTAACAATGAAGATCTTTGTACTGATTCCAATGCTGTTGAGCTTTAGTTTATAAACTCCAGAGTCTGTAGGTCTGGTGTCTTTGATGGTCAGAGATCCAGTCTGATGATCCAGCTTCAGTCTGTTTCTGAATTTCTTATTACACTGATCATCTGTACAGATCTTACTCTGATCTCCAGTGATTTCAGTGATGACCATGTCATTCACTAATGTGAAATACCACCTAATATCTTCTTGTTGGTTGTTTTGAACATCAGTGTTTAGAGTGATTGATTCTCCCTCCATCACAGACAATCTCTCTGTACCAACACCAGATGCACCTGGAAAAGAAAATAACAGTTATTTTAAACCAAACAAAATTTTCACCAGATGACTTGAATAGCTGCATTTGGAAAGTATAGTGCTAACTATCAAGTGGCTCCTGACTGTTAGGTGTGGTCCTTCAATGTTTCATTTACTTTTCAGAAGCTGTGTAAGGACACTGGTATTTTTATAACCGTGACTTTTTTTTACGCGGTTCGCCCGTTCGTCCACACGGAAACGCAGTAGGCTATCAGGTCACTGAAACCGAACATTTTTCAAAACCCCTGCCAGGGTGAGGATATTCAGAAACGCCGGTTGCAGTGTTGTCGTGTAGACGGTAAAACCGGGGTTTTGCCTTGCAATGTCAGAGTGTGCGCCGCTGACTGCTTTTTAAAAAAAAAAAATTTTTTTTATTATTATTAAACTTTCATAAAAGCTTACAATGACATTTAACATCAAACATAAGACAAACATAAATTGGGGAAAACATATAACAGATCTTACATTGTACTGAATAAAACATTAGGCCTATAAATTCTTAAAATTTTAAAAGTGTTTTATGCACTTCTTTTTAGTGACCCGTGTCTGTGTGGACTAGCTTAGATTTCTCAGAAAATATTTTTTTCCAAAAACCATAAACATTTTTCTTTTTGGGAATAGTCAAAAGAACATGATTAGACCGACGATCTAGTTGTGTAGCTACGTTTCTGTCATTATACCGCAGAATGAGGTGATGACTGCCAGCCACTGAGGTTGACGTGACGCACTTTCGTTTTGGTAGAAGCTGAGCCATCCATGCAATCAAAACAAGCCTGACAATTGATAAAAGAACACATATTATACATACACTTGATATTTAATCTTATTAGATGATTAGTTAATTGCATTTCATAGATTTTACTTTCAATCAAATATTTGCAATGGGTTTGTAAAAGTGTTTTATGCATGTTTGCCTGAGTTTTTGGTGCATTTACACTGTTCTGACAAGCAGGGATCACAAGTGCGTGGCGTTTCGAACGCTTCGGAACAGTGAAAAGCTTAGTTTCTCCCATATCTTCGATTGTAACTACATAAACAAATCATCATAGTCCCGTGTGGATATGGGAACTGCCAGTGTTTTTCACTACAATTGGCTATTTGAAGCTTCCTCCTTTCGAATCGAAAGGAGGAAGCTTCAAATAGCGTTTCGAACGCTTGCATATTAATTCCTAACTAGTTTAAATATTGGTTTGTAAACAAATATAAACGCCGTGGATTGGCTTAATGATCCGATTTCGATATGTTTGATCAGATCACGATTATCGCACGTTCACCAAGTAAACGCAGCCACACAGAAATAACAACAACAACAACAAAACATGACCAATACTTTCGCTTTTTCCTGCAGAGCCGGAAGAGAAAGTGTCTACATTTCTTACCACGGTGATGTAAACACCAAAGCAATGAGGGCAAAATAAAGAGAAGCATTTTCACTGGTTTTCCTTAAAATAAGTGTAGATTTTAATCCATTAAATTGCTCCGTTCATTTTCATTAACGCCGACGTCACTAAGGAAAATGAAAGTAGGTTTAACCAAAACATTGGGTGTGGCCTAAAGATTCATCATGTCTTTTTGGCTTCTATTTGTACAGTGGACCATTTTAAAATACTGCGAGGACGCGTTTTAAAGGTCATCAGCATCATAAATCCTGCAAAGTTAAAAATGTTTGTACGATTACAACACTATACTTTGTATTAGCCTACATTTGTATCAACAACACACACAAAAAAAAAAACAGTTAACGATGCTGCGAGTGAGAGTGTTTCTAGGTGTATGGGAGTGAACGCGGTATTGTGAAACGATCTGTATTACAGCCTACGTGGCGCGTCATTGATTTCTTCCTCACTGATAATAATTAGCAGCGAAAGATGAGCAATTTTGTCTCTGAAATGTTTTCACTATAAACTGTTTTAATTGGAGCGAGAGATACAGGGGGAGTGGCTTTATTGCATCTTTACTCACAGCTGATTTGTCCAGTTTGGGTTTGCGATCTCCAACCCAGATTACAACCTGCTTCGGAGCAGGTTAGCCGTGTAACTTAAGTTAGGTTTCCATGAACACTGCTAAAAACAATCTACCTTCTTGAGCCCAGAAAAACAGAGTTTGCTCAAAATAATCTTGAACTTACCTGGATAGCAACTGAAACCGGCTTTGTGCAACAGACCACGTAGCTCTCAAAAGTAAGATGTAAACAACCTCAGAAATTAAACTAACATCATTTGACCACTAGAATAGGCTGAACCATGTCTGAAATGTGCCTTTTGCTTTGCCAAGCATATTATTATTATTGCTCATATTAGGGTTATTAATAATGTCCACCACTTAAAAAAAGAAGAAAATTATGCATTAACAAAACATAATGCATGGTAATCGCTGTTGCCAAAATATTTACTATATTCCTTCTGCAAAATTGATCAGATCTTCTTAGTAGAGTGTAAAATTGTTTACACTAACAATAACAGAGGTGGTTGATACCGGCAGATCATTCCGTTGAGTGAACGCTGGCGCGTCTTGCTGCCGCTGCTCTCCGGGTCTCCGGTTTTTCTTCAACCATGTGGATTAACTATGTGTGGCTTGTGCTCGCCTGGACTGTTCTGTCCTTGGTTTCCCATTCATCGACTGCACTGTTCCAGTATTCTACAGCTGAGCTTCTGAGGTTCCGTTTTCATTTACATGACGATCCACTACCTCCAGCCCTGTCCTCACACCCGGATATAATATACCTGCCTCGTCGGAAATACATCCACCGTGGCTCTCGTCGGAACCTTCAGTATGATATATCCAACTCCATAACATCCTTCTGGTCCACTACTCGGCGTCCATTGAGGAATACTGGTCGCCGTGATGATCATAGTGTGTTGGCCCACCTAGCTAGGTCGGCTAACACGGCTGTCAAAACCAGTAACACTCTTGTCAACTTTGGTCTTCTTAACATTCGCTCACTTACGAGTAAGGAGCATCTTGTGAAGGATCTCCTCGTTGACTGTAAGTTTGACTTTTTATGTTAAACAGAAACGTGGCAGCAGCCAAATGATTTTATTTCACTCAACGATGCCTCTCCTCCGGGATTTGTTTACATCTCTCAATCGCGTGACTCTGGCCGTGGGGGAGGTCTCGCGATAATCTATCGTGAGAAGTGGAGGATAGCGCCTGTCAATGCTCCTGTCTGTCACTCATTTGAGGCTATTGTTTGTCAGCTTTCTGGACCTATTCCCACCATTGTTGCTATTTTTTACCGCCCACCAAAGCCTAATAAGGATTTTATTGATGACCTTGCTGCCTTTCTGACTCACCTATCCACACTTTCTTCAAACATACTACTCCTGGGGGATTTTAATATACATATGGATAATGTTGACAACACTCTTACCAAAGACTTTACATCCTGTTTTTATAGTTTTGGACTTCAGCAATACGTAAACTTTCCCACGCATAATAAAGGACATATTTTAGATTTAATCTGCTGTTCAGGTGTTACACCTGTCAACTGTAAAGCTGATTCTTTCCCTTTTTCTGATCACATGTTGCTCTCTTTCACTGTTAATCTCTCACTCTCCAAATCTGTTCTTCCACGTATTATATCATTCCGAAATATTAAGGATATCAACTTGGACATTTTATCCTCTAGCATCATCAGTTTTCCTAGTATTGACAGTTTTTCTACTCCTGATGAACTGCTCTCTCATTACAACTATAATCTTCATAACCTCTTTAATAACCTTGCTCCACTCAAAACCAGGACTGTTTCATTTACTCTCTCTGCGCCTTGGTTTAATTATTCTCTTAGAAAGCTAAAAACAAAAGGAAGACAACTTGAAAGACTCTACAGGAAAACAAATCTCACTGTGCACAAGGACATGTACTTAAATCACATTCTTTTTTACAAAGATTCGATTTCCAAAGCTAAAACCACCTATTATGCTGGTTTAATCAGTTCAAGCGAAGGAAATTCAAAGGTCCTTTTTTCACTCATCTCTAACTTCATAAAACCTCGGGATTCACTTCCTCCTCATTTGTATTCGATTGATTTTTGTAATTCCTTATTATCATTTTTTTCTTTAAAAATTGAACATATTCATCAGCATCTTAAGTCTACCACTGGTCCGAATTCACTTGTCATAGTTTCCTTTGCTCCGACTTGTTTTTTCTCAGCATTTACCCTACCTTCAGTAAATGAAATTAATGAACTTATTCAAAAATCCAAATCTTCAACTTGTAGATTGGATCCTCTTCCAACTGTGCTTGTGAAAGCCACTGTTTCTTTACTGTCCCCCCTAATCACTAACATCATTCACTCTTCACTTACTACTGGAATTGTTCCTTCTTCTCTTAAAACAGCTTCTGTAACTCCGATTCTTAAGAAACCTGGTTTAGATCCCAATGACTATAATAATTTCCGACCTATTTCAAATCTTCCCTTCATCTCCAAAATTTTGGAAAAAATAGTGGCTGCTCAACTCCATACTCATCTTTCTTACAATAATCTATATGAACAATTCCAGTCTGGTTTCCGTCCGCATCATAGTACGGAAACAGCATTACTTGAAACCACTAACAACCTTCTTCTAGCGGCTGATTCTGGTTTACTTTCCATTCTTCTTCTGCTTGATCTGAGTGCGGCCTTCGATACTATTTCACACACCATACTTTTTGACAGACTCTCCTCTATTGGAATTACTAATATACCTCTTAACTGGTTTCATTCATATCTCTCTGGCCGCACTCAGTTTATTCAGTTAAATTCTTTCACCTCTCATTCTGTCCCTGTCATAACAGGCGTGCCCCAGGGCTCTGTTCTAGGGCCCTTACTGTTTATTATCTATCTTCTTCCCTTGGTTACATCTTCCGTAAACATCATATTAATTTCCATTGCTATGCAGATGACACCCAGCTCTATCTTTCAACTAAACCTAATTCCACACTTCCACCATCTTCCCTTACTAACTGCCTTCTTGAAATAAAATCCTGGTTCACATCAAATTTCCTTAAACTAAATAGTAATAAAACAGAATTGCTTCTTGTAGGTACAAAATCAACATTAAATAAAATCCATAACTTTTCTATTCTTATTGATAGCTCCTTCATTTCCCCCTCCCCTCAGGTTAAGAGTTTGGGTGTCATCTTTGATAGCACCCTCTCCTTTACATCTCATGTTAACAACGTTACCCGGTCTACTTATTATCATCTTCGTAATATCAACCGTTTGCGTCCTTTCCTCACGCCGCACTCCACTGCCATTCTTGTTCACAGCTTAGTCACCTCCCGTTTAGATTATTGTAATTCCCTTTTGTTTGGCCTCCCACATAAAACTCTTCATAAACTTCAACTGGTCCAAAACTCGGCAGCTCGTATCATTACTCGCACCCCTTCTATTTATCACATCACTCCTATCCTACAACAGCTGCATTGGCTCCCTATTATTTATCGTATCAATTACAAAATACTTCTTCTTACTTTTAAAGCCATTCATAATTTAGCCCCTTCATATCTTTCTGATCTCCTCCATATACCCACACACACACGTACTCTAAGATCCTCTTCTTCTATTCATTTTACTGTTCCCCGTGTCCGCCTTGTTACTATGGGGAGTAGAGCTTTCAGTTTCTCTGCTCCTCAGCTCTGGAATTCGCTTCCACCAGACCTCCGTAAAATTGACTCTCTTTCACTCTTCAAATCCAAACTCAAAACTTATCTGTTTAGAATAGCTTATTCCCTTTGACCATAACTGCACTATTTTTTAATTGTCTTGTGTCTCATTGCTTTTTAAATTTGTTATTGTTGATGATGATAAGGTGACCTTGAGTGTCAAGAAAGGCGCCTATAAATAAAATGTATAATAATAATAATAATACCACATTGCTACAGTTTTTGAACAGCATCACACATTTTGCCCTTATTATATTATGTTGCCCAGTATTTCATTTAAACATTAAATGTGTGCACTAAAAGCAGTAGCTATACATAGTGTACTGGAGTGCAATCTAGTGTACTAACCAAGAATATGCCCAGCTCCAACCCCAGTTAAACACACCTGAACCAGACATTCAAGCTCTTCCAGGCAGGTGTTGGAGCTAAACTCTGCAGGACAGTGGCCCTCCAGGACCCAGTTTGGACACGGGTGTTTTAAAGTTACATTTTGTGAGACATTGTCCTCATTTTGTCAATGATTGTGTAAAGGTCAAAGGTTGAATCCTAAAATGTTGAAGGTAAAGTTTAGTTTATCAGAGTGTTGAATGTACCGAGACACACAACGATCACTCTACACATGATTTAGTGTTATTTCTTATAACAAACTCGATAACAAACATAATGGTTAAAATCTTTTTCATTTGTCATTGTCTTTTGCATTGGCCGATGCAATGTTAAAGACTAAGATATTCTGTTGACAGTGAGAGAGACAAAGGTCAACCACGGGAAATGTAACAAAAGAATACCGCGAAATTTAATGCGGTCAATATGACCGTCTATGGCCGAAATAGGTACATATGTTCATTTGTTTTTTTGCCTTATGCGTAATTAATATGAAAAACATTTTAAATGAAAATACAGACACTTTTAGGAAAAGTCAGGTACCAGCAGGATTTTATTTATTTTTTCAACAAAGTTATTGCAGATATAAAATCCAAAACGATCAAAATGACCGTCATGGCCGTTCTAGTGTTAAAGCACTTAAGCTTTGATAAAAAAACATTAAAAAGACATTTAAATTACAAATAATAGGCACGATGATGACATTTCTAAATCATATAGTTCAGGATTCAGAGAGATCAATGATAGGCAAATAATGACTGGCTTATCCACATCAAACATAAGAAACCTGGAAAGAGGTTATTAATTTGCACAATTAATTTTTCCATTGTTCAGACAAACATATTACATTTATAACATTTAACAAACATTTAAAACTAGTGTCAAATACAGGATACTAGTGAACAACTTCTGCAGATCTCCAGGACTGACATCACAGAAAATAAGTCTCAATCACACAGTGGCGGCTCATCAGTGGAGGCACAGCGACCCAAAAATGTTTGAGGTGAAAATGGGAGAAGGACGAGATTAATAAAATTCCCATGCTGAATCTGCCAATGTAATTACAATCGTTCGGAAAACTCTTTTAACACGGACATTTAAAAGGACAGAAGGATGGATTTTTGCTTCAGGTGAGGTAAGTGAAATATTTTTATATTGTCTTGCTGTACATATGTTATTTTCTTTAAAATTTCTGCCTAAAAGTGACCAAAAAAATAACTATTTAACTAAATAAATAAAAATGTATATATCTTCTTCAGAGGATGCCCAGTTTAGTGCTACAATTGAGTGTGCCTCCTCTATTTTTAAACCCACCAGCCGCCACTGCATTCACACCATAATACTATTCTAGTAGAATACACATAAAAAAAAAAAAAAACACAATAATTACATGATATAAAAACACAGGATAAATACAGCACAACTGCAAGCTTCATTAACAGAACTGAGAGACACAAGATGGAGAACACCTAAAACAAACGGATGATGTAAAGGATAAATGTTCACCTGTAATAACCCAGAGGGCTTCTTCTGTCTCCTTGCATGAAATGACAGCAAATGAAATGAAAGAATATGACGACAAGATTAACTAAATTGCACACCTTGTTACTCAGACCTGCTGAGTGAATCATTTTAACTTAATATATGTCCAGTTACAGGCACACTAAGGCATGTTCTGTTTAATAAAAATACATCCATTTTGTCAAGGTGAACGTAAAAGAACATCCAAAAGTGAAAAACTGCTAAGCTCATAGATATATAGGTAAGCAACATACCAATCCCAGTTTTTCCCATTAATGGCAAGAATACCAGTAACAACACCTTCAGTATCAATAGTGCAGACTCAATTCAGTGCATGATTGTTGTTTGATTGACAGCTGCCTTCAAACACTTATTATTTGTGCATAGAGTGCTTATGATTCAATGTGTGCTCATCTTGGCGAGGTGTTTCTGTAAACGCAGGCAGTTCTACCAGTTATAACAGGATGTAAAGAGACGGGACAAAATAACTGATAAGTCAAACAGATCAGTGCATTAAAGCAGCTGAAGTAAACCATTATATACTGAATTAAATTTAAACACTTATTCTTCTATTGCTGGTAATGTGTTGCTTTGTTCCTCATTTCATGTGAACCCATCGGCGCATTCACCTCTAACAGCAACAACTCAAACATATATTATGCATATTGTATTGTGCACTTTTGGGCCATCGTCGGTATCCCATTTCATTAACACAAATTTAATAAAAGAATGAGTTTTTGTTGATGTTGTATTGAAACTGAGGTGAAATGTTACTGGTATTTGTGCCAAATACTGAAATCTGGTTGTCATGATAAATACTGTGTAAGCAATGGCAGCTTTTCTTCACTAAATGAAATGATCCAAATAATAAATAAAGTTATGATGAAGTCTCTTTGGTCGGATCAGGAAACGTCACATTGGTCTTCATTAGAGGGTCAGTCGGATCAGGAGATTAAACATTCTGCTGTAAGAAAATACAGATTCACAGAAGATTAAAAATTGACAACATTAATGATTCAGTTGCACACACACACACACATAAAAAAAAATACAAGAGACTCTTTTTGCATCTATTTTTGCTATTTAGTTTATTTTGGTTATCAATTTGTGTTATCTTATTGCTTTGGCAGTGTCAAGTTCTGTGTCCATGGTGATAAAAATGAGAATAAAAAAGGGAAAACTATTATAACTATTCATACATTTATGTTACACCCTGGTAATAGCACCCTACTTTAAATAAATAATGTAATAATAATAATTTTATAGTAATTAATTTTTAATAGTTTTTCTGGCTTTCCATGTTTCACTGTTATACGGTAGGGGGCGCTATTACACATCTTCTGAAAGATTACTGAATCTCCAGATCGAAACACAAGCAGACACAAACTATATAATATGTAAGCAGATTAAGCAGATGCATATGTAAAATAACGTGATCATCAACATTAAACAGCATATAAATCAAAACTGCCTAATCTTACTAATGTTACTATGAAATGTTGACCCAGGACTAACGATAGGACTCAATCTAGTCTTTAACAAAAACATTATTTTCTCAGCTTTTTGTTCAAAATGTTACTTTTTTTATGAAACTTACCCACATTCAAGTTTTGAGATAAAAAAGGAATGCATGAAGCTAGAATTAAACGTTTTTTTATTTAAAAGCATACAACAAAATATATTCTGGGGTCCATGCCATTTTTGTTAATATTATCAAATCCATAGTGCAGATAATTCCACTGTCTATAACGATCATTTAAAATTTTAAATGAACACATACCTAAAAAATTGTTAAAGTCTATAGACGGGACGGTTATTACAACCCGGTTGGTTATTAATGTGTTAGTTTCGAGCGTCGAATTAATTGTTATTTCGCCGTATCCTTCTCCCCCTACTGGACGCCTCAGGAACAACAGGGGCGTAAAACTGCCAGGGGCGTAAAACTGGCAGGGGTGTATATCTACCGGCTCCAGGTCTGCAGCCTCCCCATATAGAGTCTGACAGGCGGGTCTGTGACCAGTGCCGAAATGGCTGCAGGACCGGATGGCTGCTTGCCTGTGCTGGGCTTCCTCCATCCTCCACTCCCCAACCCTGTTGCAAGTCTTGTTCATGTTGTAGAGTGTATACACTCTACACCCGGTGAGTGTATACAGTATACTGATTATGTGCTAATGTTGCTGAGGTGTTTTTTTCCTGTTCCCACACTGTACTGCGGGTTGCCTTTTTTTCTCCTCAACTCTCCTCATGTCATGCTGTAGGCTATTTTTCTAATTCCCTGTCTTCCTGTCCTGTCTCCTGTTGTAATACTGTATGTTATGGACAGGTTGATGGCCAATTCCTATGTATGTGTACAATTTATTTTGTGCTATACAAATGGCAAATAAAACTTTGACTTTGATAACCTTAAAAATGCTGCCTTCGGAGGACCCATTCCAAGGTCGATAGGGATCAAGACACGTCAGAATGGTCAGAATCCAATGTTAGCTTCCCTTCCTGTCTCCTGATATACTGATATACTAATGAACGTTTTTCGACCAATGTTTTCCACTTATGATGTAATTTCTAGTGCTGTATGAATTAAATATTTGTTAAGTTATCTACAAAGCACACTCAATTTTGCTGTAGATCATTAAACTGTTACACTGCCTTTAGAAGTCTGTCCGAAATCAGTTACATGAGGAACTTTCATGCGCAAATGCTGCCTGCAAAATCAAGGCAGCGAGGCAACAAGCCGGGGGCAGATTACACGGCACCGTATGGCGGTAATACTCCTTAGGAGTGAGCGGCCAGTAACAAGATTTCAGCAGGACACGTACTGGCGTGATCGGTTCTGAGCAGAATTTGTTCATTAAAAACAAGCGTAAGTGAAAGAAAGTGATTCGTCCACTTGAAGAATTCGTTTGAAAGCAGATTTCACGAACGACACATCACTAAGAAACACCAGCAGTCACAGCATTAAAACATGCTGAGCAGGCCTTCGTTTGATACTGATGGATAATGGAAAAGATAGCATCACGGTATGAGTACATTTTTCTTTTAGATAACATTTTTATAACAAAACACTTGACCTAATCCTTTACCGGGAACCCATTTTCGCTATTTTGACCACAAAAATGCTGCTGAACTAAAACTATTCGTCGTTCGCATTTACCAGAATAAAGAAATAGCCTAGACCATGTATTCCAATGGTCGAACACTAGTAAAATACAAATAATAAATGCATTTGTCGAATATAAAGCTCTGTAGCTGCTTCAGCATAAAACCGAAAGAGAGACTGTATACTCATGAATAAACTAATTTAAAAGGCTTACCGTGGAAGAGCAAAATCAAGACCAAAATGAAGAGAGGTTTCATTTCCAGGCCTTAAAAAAAAGCTAATGCATATTCCATTCAATAAAGTAATAAGTTATCTCTGCTGTGATGGAGACTGGGATCCTCCCTAGCTGGGATTTGCAGCAGAGCCAGAGAGAAATAGAGGCATAGAGCCTTTCTCTCAAGGCTCTGATTTCCAGTAAAGGGACTTTCCTATCACAGTTAACCCAATCCCCCCTACCCAATCACAGTTAAACCATTCCCCACAATCCATTAGCTTATATTTTGTTGTAAATAAAAAAGCCTGACAATGTCACTGCTAAATATACCTGTACGTATTATGGCATCCCGCCACATTTCTCACTGACAAAATGTTTAGGACTTTGTAGTGCCATTCATCTTCATTCAACTAGTAAACACAAGCTTTCCAACATGACTTGAATGCACCATTATATAGGCTATGTAGTATAAATATATTTAATGGGCCTATTTATTTTATTCCTCTTCAGTTAGCTATGAAACATTTTTTATTATTATTTTGGTAGCCTATACTTTTAAATCTTCATTTACTCTGATTTTCATTTTCAGTATTGCATGATAAATGGTTTAAAATTGGAGCTATAAATATGAACAACACTCACAATGTGCGCTGACATAGCAAACCATAAAATGCTATGTGCAGCTGTCCAACAAGGCAGGGGTTAAAGGGGCAGTTCACCCTAAAATGAAAATTAAGTCATTCTTTATTTACTCCGGTGATGTTCTAATGCAGTGTTGTTCTTCTTGTTGTTCAACTTTGTTTATTTGGAACACAAAAGGAGAAATCAATTTTTAAAAAGTACCCCCCGTGATCATCCATATAATGGCAGTAAATAGTGAGCATCAAGCTTTTATATAAAAAACAAAAGTATCACACAATGATCCAATTATCCCACAGTTGTATATATCCCACATGTTCTGAGGGAATATGATAGTGTTTGGTGAAAAACAAAAAATGTTTGTATTATTTAATGAAAATCCTGACTAGTACCACATTTCACTCCGAATCACCCAGAAAAACACACAAGTTGTGAGAAATCAAGATTAATAAAAACGTGACATGAAATAGTCACGGATTTATTCAGTACTTTATTTCACTGTTGGCAGGTTTATTTAGAGAGGAAGTCAGACTGTGAGGTTCACCATAACAGCAGGACAGGAATAAACTCTTCACCTACAAACTGAACACAGATCAAACAAATGGCCACTTTCCTGAACAAGATGTCTGTCAATCTAACAGATCAAACTCTCAGAAGAAAAGCGACCGCAGCAGTTTCAGTCTGACTCGATAGATGAGCTGCTATCACACCTCACCTCAGTAAGACTGGCAGTGTTAGATGGTACACTTTTAACCTATTTCTTTTGTTTTTCCATCTGCACCTTTATTCAGTTGAATTATAAAACTATTTTTAAATCAGTAAGAATTTTACGATGTAATTCAGAGAGATTGACACAATATTCCATTTGACGTAATTAATATAGTCAGACACCTGCACATTTCGAACATTACAACATTATATATGTTAAATGATAAAGATAAAGATTGCATTCCATTATTAATAGCAGTTAAAGTGTGTGTGCCTGTGTTTGTGTGTGTGTGTGTGTGTGCGCTTGTGTTTGTGTTTGTTTGTTTTTGTGTGTGTGCCTGTGTGTGTGTGTGTGTGTGTGTGTGTGAGCACTAGGAGGGTCAAACGCTGTTGAGGGATGATTCACGCAGTGTTTTCATCTGTCAGTTTTATTAGATCAGACAGTGAAACGCTGCAGAAAATGTTTCACATGTTTGTTTTGTTCTGTTTGTGCTGGTTGAGTCTGATTGGTAAGTTATAAAACCTCATATTTCCGAACAAAGTGACAAACTACGGTTTAGATTAGACCATTTACACTTGCTGTTATATCATATTAAATCAAAATGAGATACTTTGGATTCAGGTCTCTGGTTGTCAGGGAATTTTTAATTGCCATTTTTTTGCATGTTAATTAATAACATTTATTCAAATGTTAAATGTCATGGAGAATGAGGCTCAGAAAGTGAATCATCAATTAAGCCACTTTCATATTTTAGACATTTTTATTTATTTATTCATATTTTTAAAATGTATTAATTTCGAGGATTGTAAACGGACAAATGGAAATCCTGCCCAGCTATCTCTTAAAATTATCATGAATGATAGCAAAAGTTAATTGCTCAAAAAGCAATTTAAATTTAGTTTCCATCAGAAGCATTAATCTGTGTAAAATCTGTTTACTCTTTAGTTGTGTTTGGTGATTCAGTGTCAGTGATGGAGGGAGATTCTCTTACTCTAAACACTGATGTTATTAAAATACATGAAGATGAAGATATACTGTGGAAATATGGAGCTGAAAAGTCTCTCATTGCTAAAATCAGAGAGAAACAAATCTCTTCCACATCTGATGTTCCTGACGGGAGATTCAGAGACAGACTGAAGCTGGACGATCAAACTGGATCTCTGACCATCACAAACACCACAACTGAACATACTGGACATTATGAAGTAAAGATAATCGGAGCAAAATGGTCATCAAAAACATTCAATGTTTCTGTCTATGGTCAGTAGAGATCATTTGTCAAAAATGTTTGTTTATTTTTGTTTAATTGAAGGCAAATTTTGTTTTCAGTAAAAGCTTAATCGACAGTATTTGTGGAATAAAGTTGATTACCACAAAAAAAAAAAAAATGACTCGCCCCTGGTTAAGAAATTGAGGTTGCGGTAAGCCGCTAACAATTTTTCACTAATCATATTGGTCACTTGTGGCTGTACTGTTGAAACAGTATTTTAACATGTATGGATCGGCTCCATTCACTTCCATTGTGATTCTCACTGTACGTATAACCCACATTTTTGCTTTTTCCTGGAAATACATTTTTGTGATTTTCATGATCAACATTATCACAAATGCTTTAGATTAAGCAGTACTTAACTCTGAATATTACTTTATGATTTACATACTGAAATATGTAATCATTTTATAGTTTGAGATGTCATAATATATTTCTGTTAATTCTCTCATATTTTCCAGCTCATCTGCCTTTTCCTGTCATCAGTAGAAACTGTTCTTCATCATCATCATCATCAAATTGTTCATTGGTGTGTTCATCAGTGTTGAATGTGAGTGATGCGACTCTCTCCTGGTACGCAGGAATGAGTGTATTGTCCAGCATCAGTGTGTGTGATCTCAGCATCAGTCTCTCTCTACCTCTGGAGGTGGAATATCAGGATAAAAACACCTACAGCTGTGTGCTGAACAATCCCATCAGCAACCAGACCACACATCTGGACATCAACACACTCTGTCACACATGTGCAGGTACCACAGCACTGATGATATATGTGTGTATTTACTGACCTGATCTATCATGTTAATACAGTGCTGATGCTTAATAGAGATTCACTAATGGTTAATTTTGTCCATTACAGATCAAGGTCTACCTTTATTGTACATAGTGTTGATCTCTGCTGCTGCTGCTGGATCTCTGATGATTGTTGCTGTAGTCGTGATCTTCTGCATCTGCAGGATATGTAGAAAAACAGGTCAGAAGAGCAAGCTATATATATATATAAAATATTTATTATTTTAAGGAACAAATTTCTAAATAATGTGTTATTGTTAATGCAGTTCAGAGACTGGAAGACAGAACTGCTTCAACTTTGTGTAAACCAAAAACACGAACAAAGGTAAGATCATTCATGACTGTGTTGCAAGAAGTTGTTGCAGTCAGTCAGTGTGGTTGAAGCTGCTGATTGAAGTTTTGTTTTAAATGCCCCAAATGGTCAGTGAATAAACGTGAGTGATCAATCGTTCCAACTGTCATCATCGTTACTAACTTCAGTAGAGAGCAGAACAAACGGACAGTTTAAGCATGTTAGCAGTGTAGGCTATTACTGAAAATGTATTTAAAATGTACCACAATTTTTGTATTTATTTTAGTAACAGTAATATATTATAATTGATAAATCATTATATTAAATTAGTTAATCTAAAAATGTTTTCTCAATTTTTTATGACAGCCTCAACACCATTCACTTTCATCGTATCTTTTTTCCGTACAATGACAGTGATGTTGTGACTGTAAGTCTCCAAAATTCTGCATTGTTTTTCTTACAAGCCAACTGAAATCTTTTATCCACTGACCACTGTTAATGGTAGACTTGTGTGTTTGCCGTGGTCGAGGAGATGCGCATAAAGTGGTGTTTTCAGACGTGATGAGGGCCGCTCGTCCTCCACGATTCGCGCTTTTACTATTTAAATTTTTTTCCGCCAAAAATAGTTCGCAACTTGTACAATTGGGCACAAACAAACACTGAAAACGCATGGTGCTGAAATAATGGGCCTAGTTTACATTTTGACTCTCGATTCTGTCTTAATGCACAGAAAAGAGATGTAAAATTAGACTTAAGTGAAAGTAGGCTACAGATATCTTATAGCAAAAATTACTCCATTAAGTTACAAATCACCAAGTCTACCACTTGCGTAAAAGTCTTATATAGGCCTATGTTGTGGCAAAAATTAATCATCAAACCATCATCACTGCGTAAGAGACACTCTGAAACCAAACTGTCTTTTAAAGTGTTTATTCTTGCAAGAAGGACTCAGTCACTATACAGAAGTTACGCTGTAGTGTGAGGGAGACAATGCCAGGAAGGGCTGGGCAATCTTTATACTAATGTCCCCAAGGTCTTCAAAGAAGCAGAGCTCCTTTCGGCCGCATTCCTTAGATAAAGGAACCATGGCTGCTAGCCTCGATTTATTACTCACTGGCCCAAAAGGAGTCAGAGGTTCCCACTCAGCCTTTCCCGAGATGTCTCGGTTCTGCATTTCAGTTGTAAAACATACATACATTTTCTCCTCCCATACCTAAATCTTTCTGTTACCATCTCCTTCTACAAATGAGAAAATAACATGTTGCATTCCTTTGCAATATCTATTACTGATCAATGAATATAAAAATTTCCACTACATATATTTATATTAATACATAATATACTTATATTATACTAATATATACATATATATATACACATTAGTAGCCTATAACAGTGGTGGGCCATCAGGGCCAGGAAGGCATTCTCTGCTGGCCTAAACACTATCAAAATCACTGACTTGCGCTTTAATATTTTTCTTTCCCATAATGAGTATTCAATTATTCCCATAGTCCATTCTCTTTATTTCATAGCTTTTCTCTTGGTTGCGCTACTTTATGTTAGAGCTTTTATCCAATCATATTTCAGCCATCATGTGTTGCCAGGGTCAAAGAAATCTGCCTTGAGGCCTTCAGAATCAATAGTGCAAGCGCATGTATAAAATGAATGGCAATGAAACTGGCTGATTAAATCTGATTTGTTTAAGCAATAATCATATTTCGATTTGACTACACTGGGTTGTATCTAGCAGGCGGCCAATAACGTCGGCATTTTCAGGTCTTTAGATTGGACGGTCAGAGCGCTAGTAGTCAGAGCTAGCTAACCGCATCTGCAGCGAACTGCATAAACTAAAATATATTCCTGTAACGTTAGATTGAATAGTTTTTCAACCCACAAATTAATCCCTCCTTGACCCCAGCAGTTTGAAACCTACCGGGAAAAAAATCCCTTATTCAGCCTTATCCAATCACGGAACTCTATTCGGTCTGTCCAGTGTAAAAACAGATATATGACTGTAATGTTTCTCTATCCGGCCTTTTCCTGAACTCACCCCATTAACCCTATGCCGGTGCAAAATAAAACAGCAATTTCACAACAATTATAGAGAGTCCGTCGCTAGATACCATGGCAGATTATAAGAGCTACTATATAAACCAGGGGTGGGGAACGTTGATCCTGGAGGGCCATTGTCCTGCAGAGTTTAGCTCCAACCCTGAAAAAAAAACTCACCTGCCTGTAACTTTAGCAATCCTGAAGACCTTGATTAGCTTCAGGTGTGTTTAATTAGGGTTGGAGCTAAACTCTGCAGGACAATGGCCCTCCAGGATCAACGTTCCCCACCCCTGATATAAACACACACTTTTATCAATCATTAAAAAAAACACATGTAACTGAGGCCAGCTAGTGAGAGCTGTGCGAGTAAACCTCACTAACCCCAAGAAACGCACTAGCGACTAACGTTGGAGACTGCGGTCTTTGGTGTTAGCACGTCCGCCTCCCACGCTGGTGACCTGGGTTCGAGGCCCGCACAGAGCGGGGCAAGTATAATCTGAGGGGTTTCACATAAAATCAACTAAACGTTCAAACATCATGAATTGTTATTAATGCCTGATGTGGCCTACTAATTTAAATAATCCTTTGATTCGAACCATATGTGAACAGTAAATAGATTACTTTGTTACTCTAAAATGACACAGTCACAGTTGTTACCCATGTTATCTGTGCTGAAGTGTGTCCTCAAGCTGCAGCTGCTCTGCGGTTTATGATTATTTTTGAGGTGAGATGCAGATTCAACAGCCGTTGTTTGTTTTAGACGTGCTGAAAAAACAGGTATATTTGCTGTTGCTTTTGTGTGAAAGACAATCATTATCAGTGCAGAAGCTGTCATGACAGCCCTGTTTGATTAGTAGGCCTATCTGTTTGATTATTTAACGGTTTAAAAAGACTTGCAATGAACTGGATGATTGATGTCATTTCCTCTTGCTGCTTCATGTGAGCATCTGTTTTGTAGTAGCCTAGTGGGTAGTTCTTTGAAAAACAAAGTTTGTTGATTCAGCTTTGCTTTAGCATCTTTAGCACACACGATAGAAACATATTAAGGTATTTTAAAAGTGATTCACTCTTAAGGTCCTTTCACACTGGACGCGATTTTGACGCACGAATAATTCGCGCGATAGTTTTATTTTTTGATCAGCTGTTTGTGTAATGAGTGCTTCCACACCGAACGCGAATGTGCTGCGGCGAAAAAACGAGTTTTATTTTTTTCGCTTCGATGTCGATTTTTTTTTACTTTTGCGGCGACAGAAAAGGCTTCAGCCAATCACATACAAGGAAACAAAGGCGAAGCTTGTTGACGCTTTGGCTGCTCTGACGTAGCAGCATTATGTGCGAGAGAAGAGAAGTGTCACAACATGAAATGTAAACTAAAAACAAGCAATACATTGAAACTAGAAACCTTTTATAATGACAGCATTTTTATATTGCCTATTCCGCATCTCAACGCACGCATACCCTATCATTTATGACATGACGTTGGGTTGTTTGCTTATAGGGACCAGTTACAAAAGAACGAGGCATGGGATAAAATAGCTGGGATAGTTGGTGTCTCCGGTGAGTTGATGAAGTGCGTGCTGATGATTTATAATATTTTTGACTAGGAGGGAAATAATTGATTTGGAATATTTTCAACATTCATGGTTGTGTGTTTCATATTATTTTTGCATGCATGTATAGGCCACACACCAGAGCAGAGTAAATAAAGCAGAGCGGGGTGACGCTTAAATAGGCCTATAAAAAACTCAAACAAAACATACGTTTCATATATAGCTACGTTTAAATAATATAATGCTATTTTTTTAATTTCATCTATGTTGATGATCTATATGAAAAGGGAACCGCATGTGATGAGTAAGGATCATAAGATGCCCAATATATCGAAAACATTTGGAATGGGTCAGACATAATTTTGACCACTAAGTTTTGTTTTGTAGAAAGCCTTTCTTTAAAGTGAATTTCGTTTTGTATAAATTGTATCTTAATTGTAATCAATGTTTCATCAACAAATTGCCTGGATTAATAGGAATAAGAAGCAAATATAGTAGACAATATAATTAGGACACGGAGGAGCCGGCGAGTGAACTGGAGCCCGTCTCATACCGAAAACTGACAGAAAACACTTTATTAATAAACAATTCAAATGTTTAATACATAATCCTTACTTTGGCCGGATCTTTGTGGCAAAGTTTTAGCTACTTTACAAGATTAGCATAGGCCTACTCCCCTTCAGACTCTCTGTTCTTTAAGATTGGGTGCACACAAAACCTTCTTTTCTGTCTTTTAAAGAAAACGAAAAGCTCGTCTTCACTGGATGATGATGATGATGATGATGATGATGAAGTGTCCGTGTTTTCTCAGCTGTCGGCGCGAAAGTTTTGGAATGTTGAAGCTCTGAACGTCGCAAATTCGCGTCGCGGCTGATGTGAATGGTTTTGACGCGAACTATTCGCACGCGAACTATTCGCTTTTCCGTTTCGTTTTTTCGTTACGCGTCCGGTGTGAAAGGGCCTTTAGACTTTAAATAAAATCAGACTTAAGGTCCTTTCACACTGGACGCGATTTTGACGCACGAATAATTCGCGCGATAGTTTTATTTTTTGATCAGCTGTTTGTGTAATGACTGCTTCCACACCGAACGCGAATGTGCTGCGGCGAAAAAACGACTTTTATTTTTTTCGCTTCGATGTCGATTTTTTTTTACTTTTGCGGCGACAGAAAAGGCTTCAGCCAATCACATACAAGGAAACAAAGGCGAAGCTTGTTGACGCTTTGGCTGCTCTGACGTAGCAGCATTATGTGCGAGAGAAGAGAAGTGTCACAACATGAAATGTAAACTAAAAACAAGCAATACATTGAAACTAGAAACCTTTTATAATGACAGCATTTTTATATTGCCTATTCCGCATCGCAACGCACGCATACCCTATCATTTATGACATGACGTTGGGTTGTTTGCTTATAGGGACCAGTTACAAAAGAACTAGGCATGGGATAAAATAGCTGGGAAAGTTGGTGTCTCCGGTGAGTTGATGAAGTGCGTGCTGATGATTTATAATATTTTTGACTAGGAGGGAAATAATTAATTTGGAATATTTTCAACATTCATGGTTGTGTGTTTCATATTATTTTTGCATGCATGTATAGGCCACACACCAGAACATGTGCGTAAATAAAGCAGAGCGGGGTGACGCTTAAATAGGCCTATAAAAAACTCAAAACATACGTTTTATATAGCTACGTTTAAATAATATAATGCTATTTTTTTTATTTCATCTATGTTGATGATCTATATGAAAAGGGAACCGCATGAGATGAGTAAGGATCATAAGATGCCCAATATATCGAAAACATTTGGAATGGGTCAGACATAATTTTGACCACTAAGTTTTGTTTTGTAGAAAGCCTTTCTTTAAAGTGAATTTCGTTTTGTATAAATTGTATCTTAATTTTAATCAATGTTTCATCAACAAATTGCCTGGATTAATAGGAATAAGAAGCAAATATAGTAGACAATATAATTAGGACACGGAGGAGCCGGCGAGTGAACTGGAGCGCGTCTCATACCGAAAACTGACAGAAAACACTTTATTAATAAACAATTCAAATGTTTAATACATAATCCTTACTTTGGCCGGTTCTTTGTGGCAAAGTTTTAGCTACTTTACAAGATTAGCATAGGCCTACTCCCCTTCAGACTCTCTGTTCTTTAAGATTGGGTGCACACAAAACCTTCTTTTCTGTCTTTTAAAGAAAACGAAAAGCTCGTCTTCACTGGATGATGATGATGATGATGATGATGATGAAGTGTCCGTGTTTTCTCAGCTGTCGGCGCGAAAGTTTTGGAATGTTGAAGCTCTGAACGTCGCAAATTCGCGTCGCGGCTGATGTGAATGGTTTTGACGCGAACTATTCGCTTTTCCGTTTCGTTTTTTCGTTACGCGTCCGGTGTGAAAGGGCCTTTAAGGTCCTTTCACACTGGACGCGATTTTGACGCACGAATAATTCGCGCGATAGTTTTATTTTTTGATCAGCTGTTTGTGTAATGAGTGCTTCCACACCGAACGCGAATGTGCTGCGGCGAAAAAACGAGTTTTATTTTTTTCGCTTCGATGTCGATTTTTTTTTACTTTTGCGGCGACAGAAAAGGCTTCAGCCAATCACATACAAGGAAACAAAGGCGAAGCTTGTTGACGCTTTGGCCGCTCTGACGTAGCAGCATTATGTGCGAGAGAAGAGAAGTGTCACGACATGAAATGTAAACTAAAAACAAGCAATACATTGAAACTAGAAACCTTTTATAATGACAGCATTTTTATATTGCCTATTCCGCATCGCAACGCACGCATACCCTATCATTTATGACATGAAGTTGGGTTGTTTGCTTATAGGGACCAGTTACAAAAGAACGAGGCATGGGATAAAATAGCTGGGAAAGTTGGTGTCTCCGGTGAGTTGATGAAGTGCGTGCTGACGATTTATAATATTTTTGACTAGGAGGGAAATAATTGATTTGGAATATTTTCAACATTCATGGTTGTGTGTTTCATATTATTTTTGCATGCATGTATAGGCCACACACCAGAACATGTGCGTAAATAAAGCAGAGCGGGGTGACGCTTAAATAGGCCTATAAAAAACTCAAAACATACGTTTTATATAGCTACGTTTAAATAATATAATGCTATTTTTTTTATTTCATCTATGTTGATGATCTATATGAAAAGGGAACCGCATGAGATGAGTAAGGATCATAAGATGCCCAATATATCGAAAACATTTGGAATGGGTCAGACATAATTTTGACCACTAAGTTTTGTTTTGTAGAAAGCCTTTCTTTAAAGTGAATTTCGTTTTGTATAAATTGTATCTTAATTTTAATCAATGTTTCATCAACAAATTGCCTGGATTAATAGGAATAAGAAGCAAATATAGTAGACAATATAATTAGGACACGGAGGAGCCGGCGAGTGAACTGGAGCGCGTCTCATACCGAAAACTGACAGAAAACACTTTATTAATAAACAATTCAAATGTTTAATACATAATCCTTACTTTGGCCGGTTCTTTGTGGCAAAGTTTTAGCTACTTTACAAGATTAGCATAGGCCTACTCCCCTTCAGACTCTCTGTTCTTTAAGATTGGGTGCACACAAAACCTTCTTTTCTGTCTTTTAAAGAAAACGAAAAGCTCGTCTTCACTGGATGATGATGATGATGATGATGATGATGAAGTGTCCGTGTTTTCTCAGCTGTCGGCGCGAAAGTTTTGGAATGTTGAAGCTCTGAACGTCGCAAATTCGCGTCGCGGCTGATGTGAATGGTTTTGACGCGAACTATTCGCTTTTCCGTTTCGTTTTTTCGTTACGCGTCCGGTGTGAAAGGGCCTTTAAGGTCCTTTCACACTGGACGCGATTTTGACGCACGAATAATTCGCGCGATAGTTTTATTTTTTGATCAGCTGTTTGTGTAATGAGTGCTTCCACACCGAACGCGAATGTGCTGCGGCGAAAAAACGAGTTTTATTTTTTTCGCTTCGATGTCGATTTTTTTTTACTTTTGCGGCGACAGAAAAGGCTTCAGCCAATCACATACAAGGAAACAAAGGCGAAGCTTGTTGACGCTTTGGCCGCTCTGACGTAGCAGCATTATGTGCGAGAGAAGAGAAGTGTCACGACATGAAATGTAAACTAAAAACAAGCAATACATTGAAACTAGAAACCTTTTATAATGACAGCATTTTTATATTGCCTATTCCGCATCGCAACGCACGCATACCCTATCATTTATGACATGAAGTTGGGTTGTTTGCTTATAGGGACCAGTTACAAAAGAACGAGGCATGGGATAAAATAGCTGGGAAAGTTGGTGTCTCCGGTGAGTTGATGAAGTGCGTGCTGACGATTTATAATATTTTTGACTAGGAGGGAAATAATTGATTTGGAATATTTTCAACATTCATGGTTGTGTGTTTCATATTATTTTTGCATGCATGTATAGGCCACACACCAGAGCATGTGCGTAAATAAAGCAGAGCGGGGTGACGCTTAAATAGGCCTATAAAAAACTCAAACAAAACATACGTTTCATATATAGCTACGTTTAAATAATATAATGCTATTTTTTTTATTTCATCTATGTTGATGATCTATATGAAAAGGGAACCGCATGAGATGAGTAAGGATCATAAGATGCCCAATATATCGAAAACATTTGGAATGGGTCAGACATAATTTTGACCACTAAGTTTTGTTTTGTAGAAAGCCTTTCTTTAAAGTGAATTTCGTTTTGTATAAATTGTATCTTAATTTTAATCAATGTTTCATCAACAAATTGCCTGGATTAATAGGAATAAGAAGCAAATATAGTAGACAATATAATTAGGACACGGAGGAGCCGGCGAGTGAACTGGAGCGCGTCTCATACCGAAAACTGACAGAAAACACTTTATTAATAAACAATTCAAATGTTTAATACATAATCCTTACTTTGGCCGGTTCTTTGTGGCAAAGTTTTAGCTCCTTTACAAGATTAGCATACTCCCCTTCAGACTCTCTGTTCTTTAAGATTGGGTGCACACAAAACCTTATTTTCTGTCTTTTAAAGAAAATCAAATGCTCGTCTTCACTGGATGATGATGATGATGATGAAGTGTCCGTGTTTTCTCAGCTGTCGGCGCGAAAGTTTTGGAATGTTGAAGCTCTGTACGTCGCAAATTCGCGTCGCGGCTGATGTGAATGGTTTTGACGCGAACTATTCGCACGCGAACTATTCGCTTTTCCGTTTCGTTTTTTCGTTACGCGTCCGGTGTGAAAGGGCCTTTAGCAGGGGCGTCGCTAGGCCCTTTTTAGGGGGGCTTCAGCCCCCTAAACTTCTGCCTAGCCCCCCTAAAAATTTGTGATTAATGTAGGCTACGCAAATTTGTGTTCGCTTCAGTCTTGTTATAATCAGATTCAGCGCGTTCTTCATCTTCAATCCGCAGCGGCGCCGAGCAGAGAGCACGTCAGAAACAGAGGACAGTGTGTGTGTGTGTGTGTGTTCATCTGAGCCTCATTGGCCTGTCACTGCTCATCAATGTCAGAATATTTGAGATGACCAATCAAATCAAAGGAGGCGGGCTTTATGTTCACAGTCGCTGCTGAGCGCGAATTTTAACAGTGCGACTCGAAGCGTACGGTCAAGTGCGAGATAAGATGTAAGTAGCTAAACTTAACATTTTATATTTTAAATTTTTTTAGGTCATAAATGTTAAACGAATGACAAAAAATTTCTATTTTCGCCATTTTGAACTGAAAATAGGCCTATGTAACGTGTAATGTAATAATTAGTTTAGGCCTACTGTCATTGTGAGGGGACAAGAAACATTAACAAAGCCGTTTTCATCATGTTAGGCACAAGATTAATAATGAATGTGTACATATTGAGAATATAATACAAATTGTAGCCTTTAGTAAATTAAAAAAGCTCAGCTTTAGGAAGGGAAGAGAAAGGGATGAAGAGACTGAGAAAAAAGGAAGAGTGATGGAGATGAGGAGAGAGCAGGTATTGACAAATAATCTACTGCCCACTGACATGGTTTTAAAGCTATTTCTTATCCTTTTTTTTTTGTCTTAAAAACGTCTTGAAATGCACATATCAGAGAAATAAAAAATTTTTAACCCCCTACCAACCTCAAATTTAGGACCTCTTTGATTATAAAGCCCTGTCTACGGCACCTGTATTAGGCATAAGATCAATAATGAATGTGTAGCCTACATATTGTGAATGCAACCTATCAGTTGACCCTCTGTTTACTTTCTTCACTGACAGACAAAAATGAAAAGCCTATATCAGTCAAAGCTCAGCTTTAGGAGGGGAAGAGACAGGGCAAGATAAAAACAAAGAGAAAAAGAGTGTGATGCTGATGAGGAAAGAAAAATAATCAGCTGCCCACTGACATGGTTTTAAAGCTGTTATCCAATTTTTTTGGCCTTCAAAACATCTTAAAATGCACATATGTAGATCAGAGAAATCAAAATTTTCTCGGGGAAACCCCGAACCCCCCTATATGCCCTACCTCACATTTGGGACCACAGTGATTATAAAACCCTGCCTTTGCATGGTAATGAAATTGATAGTGAGCATTAGATCCTAAACTAAAGTGTTAACTTTTTTTTATTATTTAAAAAAAAAATCATACCCTCATTGGGGGCTTAGCCCCCCTAAAATGAAAATCCTAGTGACGCCCCTGGCCTTTAGACTTATAGTTGGTCTGCTATCGATTTACTGACAGTTTGTTTTCATTTGCAGAAATCAGACACGGATGCTGTGTATGAAAATGTTCCTAAAAAGCGATGATTACTGTATACCGGAATTGATGTTCATACGGGACAATACCTTACACCCTTTTGGTGTTGCTCACTTTTATTCTCTGCCAGGATGTTTTCCTTCAGTCTCTGTTTTTTTACTCTTTGCTCATCGTATTACATCTTTTGATTGATTTTGGGTGTGTGCAAATGCTCTGTATTAGTAGGCTATAATTTAGTGGTTCTCTATTAGCATAGCAGCAACCAGATTTTTAACTAAAATGTTCTATTTTAAGTTTATCACATCCAAATGTATCAATATTTCATTATTAAATATAGATCCCATTTACTGCTTGTTTTTTGTTAGCATGCTCTGCTGGACATTTAGTCAAATATATCACAAGCACATCATCGCTCTCTAGTGTCAAAGCAGCTTCACATCTCTATAAAGATAGCGCATATTTACCATTAAAGTTCCTGTCTCCAATAGTAAAAAAAAATTGTAAAGACAGCATTACACACTATCCCCTTTTTATAAACTGGTATTTCGTGAATACATAAAACAGTTTGCATACTGCACTACTACAGCATCTAGTGTCACGACTATCATTTACCAAGAATAAAAACAGGTATTAAAAGTGAAGTGTTAAAAACACATTCCAGTAACATAATTATTACTCAAATCATGACTCATTGTTAGCCAAGTTCACATTTATGATAATTTATTTACAAACTCTCGGGATCCAGCAGTTTTTGAGAAAATACAAAATCCCTTTCTTTTTTCCTGAAAGTAGTGTTTATGTGGATTCAACCTTAAGGCTTGTGTGGGTTCAACTTTTGTCTTTTTTATACATAACATTTAAACAGCTTACTAACAAACCCTGAAACAGTTAACCAGGAGCAGACAGACAGATGATGCTCAGGAATAAAGTTCAAAAGCAGCGTTTAACAACAAATACATTCACAAACGTAGACTTGACAAACACTGAGTGACGTGAGGAAATTAAATACAGATGAACTAAATGATGAACAGCTGTGATGATGATGATCATGTTAGGTTACTTCTCATTTAATACTTATGTACAATTTAAAGTTGTACTTTTTTTTTACTTTTACTCAATGTTTTTGGCCAGATACTTTTGAGTAAAATTTTCACTGAGTATCTGTACATTCATTCAGTGGTGCCAATTCCTAAAAGTCAAAGTTAAAGTTTTGCAAGTTCAGATGATGTCATTCAATCGAACAATATCACGACGACATCAATTAAATTAAATGTAGAGCGACAGATGGAAGTTAAAACTAAAGTTAAACATAATCAACAGAATCATCTAATAAAAAATATTTAAAAAAATGAAAAAAATCATTCTGTAACATTTTAGTTCAAAGAAGATGAAGATATGGTTACAAATAATCTAGTTTATTACATAAAGGAAGCCATACCCAAAAGGGTTCAAGCTCAATGTAACAGCAAAATCAAATCAAGAGAGGTCACTATTTACAGCCGATCCCTGTATTAATTACAGCGTTGGATGTGAACGCTAATGTGAAAGTTTTCTAAAATTAGCAACATAAATGAAAAATTGACAATAAAAATCATATTTTCCAGTCATGATGGTAATTATATTTTTTACCAAGTTCAAGGTGCCACCCATACGTTTGGTTTGTTTAGAAACTAAATCTGTAATAAAAGATTTTTAATGTAAATTGCCACTGCACTGCTCACAAACGAGAAGAATCTTTACAAACAAATTCCATTACTTATACATTGATTTCCCTTAATAAAAAATAAATTAGTAATTTATTTGTTCTTCCAAGTAATTAATTTACTTAGAAGTTCAGTCTGTCTCTCACCTGATGACCATTGAGCTGTGCCCTGGATCCTGTTTGAACAATTAATCACATATTACTTTGGTTAATTACAATAGAAATACACATTTTTACATATTATATAAAGTTGTTGTTTTTATACAATAAACCTCATATTTCCATCTTGTTAAATCAGCTGTTTGTAATACTCACTTTTCTTTTCTCCTTGACGCTTGCGATAGTAAATCAAAGCAGCAGCAACAGCAGCAACAAGCAGAACAACAACAGCACTTATTCCTGCTATAACACCTGCAGACGGACCTGAACCTGGAACAGCTGAAGACAGACATCATTATTACTAAAAAAAAATGATAATACATCCAGTATTTTCCAATGTCTATTTACATCTTTCCACATTGGGCATCAGTTGTATGATATTGATAAATAGTGTCATCTAGTGATTTTTTTTATGACCACAAGCTCAAACAGCATCACAGCACTGTGAGCTCAACCGGACACAGCAGTGTTCACTGGAAAATGTCTAATTTTATGCCCTTCTCATATAAATAACATTAGACTTGGAGGTGATAGAGACCTAATGTATATTTTATTATTCAAAGATGCACTTTTTCAAACAAGCCATGATGAAAACAATAAAACGTAGTAGAAAAGTATGAGGGAAAAAACATTGAATAACTCAGTTCTACTCACCAATGACAGTTAATGCTGGTAATTTTCTGCTAATACTGCTGCTGTTGCTGATGATCTCCAGATGATAAACTCCAGAGTCTGTGTTTCTTGTGTTTGTGATGGTCAGAGATCCAGTCTGATGATCCGACTCCAGTCTGTCTCTGAATCTTTCTTTACACTGAACATCTGGACAGATCTTACTCTGATCTCCAGTGATTTCAGCTAAACGAGTGTCATTGAAATACCACACCAATGAATCACTTGGGTTTTTTACACCAGGATGTAAAGTGACAGATTTTCCCTCCTTCACTTCATCTCGTTCAGCAGCAGAAACATCTGAAACACAAACCAACAGATGCTGGAGGATCTTTTGCTGAGAAACTCAACAAGAAGATATCTGATCTATTGATCCTAATACAACAAAGACATGAAAAATTCAATCTAAAAAGTACAATTGTATGTTAATTCACAAATGTTGGGCTTATAAAACACTTGCTGTACAACTAAAACCCAGTAATAATGAAATAGATGCATTTAAGAAGATCATAAGAAAAGATGTTCAGGGATTAAATTAGGAGAAATTGTCTTCTTCACCAGAATAAAACTAACTGATAAAACTAATGGATCACCAACTGAAAGATATTAAATCGTTCTGTTCTGTTTAATGATGCAGGTAAAGAGAAAAAGCAATGTCACTGTTATAATAAACACAATGATGCGATTTAAACATACTTTATATAACCTGCTTTTAAAAATTCATTAAATGACTCACCACCAACAGAAATGCTGAACGTCATTTCAAAGAGTTCTCCACTGTTGATGATCTGTAGTTCATAGAGTCCACAGTCTGTGATTGTGATGTCTGTGATGGTCAGAGATCCAGTCAGATGATCCAGCTTCAGTCTGTCTCTGAATCTCTCAGTGCCTTCATTGCACTGAACATCTGTACAGGTCTGAATCTGATCTTCATTGATTTCAGCTATTCGAGTGTCATTAAAATACCATTTAATCTTTACTTGTATGTTTTTGTCTACATTAGTGTTTAGAGTGACTGAATCTCCCTCCATCACAGACACTGACACTCGACCTGAAACACTGAAAACACCTGGAGAAGAAATTAAGAGTTAATTATAATTCAATCTGGGATAATGGGACAAAAATACACAGCAACTATGCACTGTGAACATGTTTGTGTGTGCTTCTAAAAGTCTCCCCCATAAATGAACCAATCGGAGGCAGGAGAGACTATTTTACAGGGAGTTTCAGGCTTGTAGATTATTTGCTTTGTTACAAATGTTTCGGTTTCTTCCTGGTTTGGTTCGCTTTCACAAGGCAACATTTTTAAGCGTACTACCTTATAGCTAGCCTAGAAATCTAGACGCACCCTAGCGGCAGTAAATTTTATTTTGCAGCCAGTGTCGGCTAGCAACTCTAGTCAGGCCAAACACATCGTGTATAGAGTAGGTGGGCGGGCTTAACATAATGACGACAGAGTTGCGACGGTTCCTTGTGAATTTCACTTCAATTTGAAAACAAAGAAGATGACCGCTCCTGCTGTGGAGTGGACAGCGGTCTTTCGAATCGGCTTTGGCCGCGACTCTGGAAGACGACTCTGGAGTCAAGTTTCTCTTTGAGAAAAGCACTGACGTCCGTCGCTCTGACTCTGTCACCTTCTTCGTTGCTCTGGTTGGTTGTAGCGCTATCCTATTGCGTGCAGAGGCAATTTGAAAGACAACCGTTTATCCCGCCCCTCGGATTGAGCCCTGCCAATGGTGTGTTCCCAGACCCAACATCTTGATGTGTGTCTGGCTTGTCAGGCTACCTCATAGCATCATCCAAGTTGGATTGCAATAAATAATGCCCAATGCTTTTTATGCAACACATTTCCCATTATGAAGTATAATATAGCTTGGTTCGTTGGTCTGTTGGGTCAGATTTCTTTCTCACCACAACCCAAACGCTCCATAGTTCATTTTCGTTCAAGCAATCTCAGACTTTGTTGTGGATCCGAGTGCGACTGATGAGTTCATATATGTCGATATCCACCGAAAGAAGGAAGAAAACGTGAAAGAAATGCTCCAAATCAGCTAGGTGTAAAAAACTTCTAAGAAATCGATACAACACCGGACCCTTTCATGTCAAAACTAGTATAGTACCAATATAGTACTTGTATTTTAATTTACATACACAGCAGTTGAATGTTTTTTTCTTCCCAAAGCAATATATGGAATTAAGTATTTACTGTGTAAGGCTAATCTGGAGCATTTGTTATGGAACCTGCTGCGTTTTCGTCCTTAGTTTGGTTTGTTTAGGCATGTATAAAGTTTAAACATGGAAATTGTGCTCGGATGCACAACAAAACAATCGGCCAAGATCGCATGAACGAGGAGTGTTCACGAGAACGCAATCCAACCCAATGGAGCAAGCTTCATCATAATTCATAAAGTGAAATTATTCATTATCATTTACTATAATTTATTAATAATAATTATTATTATCATTTACTACAATAATTATCTATTCTAATGGGTCCATTCTTTTACATGATCCATGTTTTAGGGAGGTTTATCTTGATTAAAGTGGTCAAAGAACCATATTCCCGACTGGTGGCGTACTGCCACTCCACTGGCCGCTCAGTTCAACCAGCCGCTATTGAGCTCTGAATATACCACTCTTGCTGCAACTAAATACATTATTTTATTATTATGAATAAATTCTTATAAATCTATTCTTTTACATGGTAATGGTGACCTGCCAGTGGATTGTGCTGCCAGGCAGAAACTGATTGAACCCCTACAGACATAGTATAATCTCATTAACCGTCATAGTTTTCACTTTGAGTTTCATTGTAAACATTAGAAATGCTTTGGCAAAACACTGTAATGCCTGTCATGTCACTAAAAAACAGTTCTGATTTTATTGTTGTTTACACAATCACGTTGCAGCATTTTACTTGGCTATATATATATATATAATATATATATATATATATATATATATATATATATATATATATATATATATATATATTAAATCTTTACTTTTGGTATTTTGTATGGTCTGTTGGTGTAGCAGCATCACCCAGAAAATGTATCAATTTAAGTCACTGGAACAAAGCAAATGACCTACAGGCCTGAAACACCCCAT
>JAVALU010001373.1:0-19530 GCA_030770095.1 Gila robusta
TATTTCTGTCGAGTAACCTGGTCTAAACCCAAACTGGTGACAATGGAGGAGCTGTCTGGCTTCTAAATGGTCCACCAGTTGCACTACTACTACTTTTTCAATTATTTTTGATAAAACCGGTAAAATCGATATAGGGCGATAGTTGCTCATAGAGTTTTGGCTACCACCTTTAAACACAGGGATAATTATTCCTTTCTTCCATGCACTGCACTGTAAAAAAAAAATCGTAAAATAACGGTCAATGACTGGCAGCTACGGCTGCCAAACAAAAACCATAAAAATAAAGTAAAATATCGTAATTTAAATGAAATGCAAAAAACTTTTACAGAAATTTTCCTTAAATTTTTTACAGAAAAACACTGTTATTTTACAACTATTTCCTGAATTATTACGATCAAACACCTTCATTGTAAAAAAATCCCATAAAAAAAAGTCAAATGACTGTCAGCAACGGCTGCCATACAAAAACCATAAAATTAATGTAAAATATCTTAATTTAAATAAGTGCAAAATACTTTTACAGAAATCTTCATTAATCTTTTTTAACAGAAACACACAGTTAAAACACATTTACTCCACATTTATTTTCTGATTTCTTTACTGAAAAACACGCAGTTAATTACATGCTTGATTTGCTTTGACTATATACGTCACTACATCAGCAACTACACAGTTACTGTCAGTTAAATAAAGAAACATGCAGCATTTCATCAGTGTTTATTTGCTCATCCTGGACTGAAGCTCAGGCTCTACTCTTCAACACAATGGTGACACACGAAACACACCATACAGAAACACTTTAAACCCCAACAGAACTTTAAACACTAACAGATCTCTCAGGATCTCAGCATCTTCACTTATTACAATCCAGACTTTATTTCTTTCATACTAACATTATTATTGAGAATTAACAGAGGTTTAGAAGTTGAAGCTTTATTGAAAAGAATAAAGTTTGATGTCACCATGATGGAGATCAGTGTTTGCTTTAGTTGGGCTCTTGAACTTTTAGTGTTGAACTTTAACGTTTCTCTGGCTGCATTAATTGTGTGTCTCTGATGCATATTTGTTGTGGTAAGAGTCTAAGAGAAACTCAGATCAGATAATGTTGGTCACTTTGTAGTGAGAATAATCATCATGTAGAGTCTTGCTCCATTGATACCATCTGAAGTATAATATCTGATTATGTCATTAAATTTTAGATATTCATTTTGCATGACAAAGCTTCTATAAAACATTCTCCAGTGCTGTGATACTCAGATTTTATGAAGTCATTATACAGAAAATAATTGACAGGATCATATAGACTCACTCAGACATCAAGAATCAGCGTATGAATCACAACAATGGTGACAATGAAAAAAAAAATTTTGGTTGTCACCATTGTTGAGATTCATATGTTGATTCTTGATGTCTCTATACAACTAAAAAAAATGACAAAACTTTTTTTGTGTAGTATATATACATATATATTTTAAATGCAGATTGTTATAATACTGATACCACAATATTCCAAGGGTCATGTGAAAAATTATGTCATTAATTAAAGACTTTGTATAAAGCAAAATTGCAACTACATATTATGTAATCTAAGCTATCATATTCAGAGATTTGACAGTCATATCAGTGAATCAGATCATCATATGATGACTATAACATCATCAATTAATGATTGAGATCATCTGATATTTTCTCCAGCATTTATTGCTATGACAAACATGTATCAAATACACAGTTAAAGCAGCCAGAGAAATGCAGAAGTTATATATCAAGGGTTAAGACCCCAACTAAAGCAGACACTGATCCCAATCATGGTGACATCAAATTTATTTTAAAGTTTTTTACACTTTATTTAAATTAGCATATTTTACTTTAATTTTATGGTTTTTGTTTGGCAGCCGCAGCTGCCAGTCATTTGACCTTTTTTTCACGATTTTTTTACAATGAAGGTATTTGATCATAATAATGCAGGAAATACCTGTGAAATAACAGTGTTTTTTCAGTTTATTTAAATTAGCATATTTTACTTTAATTTTATGGTTTTTGTTTGGCAGCCGTAGCTGCCAGTCATTTGACCCTTTTTTTACGATTTTTTTTTACAATGAAGGTATTTGATCATAATTATGCAGGAAATACCTGTAAAATAACAGTGTTTTTCAGTTTATTTAATTTAGGATGTTTTACAGTTTTTTGGGGAGCTGACAGTCATTTGACCATTTTATCATTTAACTGTTTTGTTTCTGTTAAATTACAGATTATATTTGTAATTTT
This sequence comes from Gila robusta, assembly GCA_030770095.1. NCBI lineage: Eukaryota > Metazoa > Chordata > Actinopteri > Cypriniformes > Leuciscidae > Gila > Gila robusta. Next base: position 2,269 of record JAVALU010001373.1, read on the forward strand.
ACATACATTTTTATGTAATTTAAGAAAACAGAAAAAATACTGTATAAAAAATACAATCAATTTTCTGTATAAAAAATGTGAATTACTGTAATTTGTCATTAATGTCACAATACCTAAAATAACGGCTGAATTTTTATTTTACAGATATTATTTGTAATTTTACAGTGTTTTGAGTACAATTTAAAATTAAAGAAAATGATCGTCAAAAAATCACAGTTATTTTCTGTAAAATTAGGATTTTTTTTTACAGTGTGGGAAATGTACTGGTTCTTATGGAGAGATTAATGAGATGGGTCAATGGTTTGACGAGAACATCTTTATAATTTTTAATAAAACAACTATTCATCATAAAAATGTCATTTGACTTGGAATTTGAAAGTTTATTAATTATTTCTGCAACTTTTGCTTCCGACACCTCTTTAATATAAAATGAATCTGTTGAGGTGTCTCTCAATGAAAGATTAAAAGGATTAACGGGCTGGAAATCTTTTGATAATTGTTCAACTGACTGTACAAAATAGGAGTTGAATTCATCAGCCATAGTGGCACGATCGGTTATACTATTGCCATTGATATTAATTTCTGTGATCTTTTTATGTTTATTTGATTTGTTAGTAAAATTGTTTAAATGCTTCCATAGTGAGTTATTTATGCCTTTGGAACTATCAATTAAATTAGTGTAATATGTTACTTTTGCTTTCTGCAACTCAAATACAACTTTATTCCTTAAACCTTTATAAATCAAGAAATCTGTATTGAGTTTAGATCTTAAAGATGTTTTCAAGGCTAAATCTTGCTTCTTCATGAGAATCCGTAATTCATTATTTATCCAAGGCACCGTATAATCCTTTTTTTTCAATTTGATTTGCTTTGTAAATTTTTTCCATCAGACAGTTCTCACGCAGTAGTTCACACAGTAGTTCACACCGGAGGGATGCGGGCCACCAAGGGAAAAAGAGAGAGAACGAGAGCGCTTCACTGGCTCAGTTTATTCGTCTCACTAATTGCCGCGGATTAACTACAGCTGCGGGATTTCCCATGACGTCAGGCTCAGGACACGGGTACACCCCTGCAGGCGAAACAGACCACACCCACAACAACACAAACACAACACACACAGACCTCACGGGTCGTAACACATGTAATAGCTGTAGTCAAGGAATTACAACATTCCTCTACATCATCTAGTGTCAAAATTTGTCCCCAGTTTATATTTTTAAGTTCTCTTTCAAATTGTGCAGTTTTACATTTAGGAAGAATGAAATGTGTTTTTTCATGATCAGATTTACCAAAGTACTGTATGCGCTTCTTCGTCAGTTTCCTAACAGTCAAAGTCATGTTATGGTCGGAGAGTCCGGTAATCAAATTATAAGTCCTTGTAATTCGTTCTGGGGCCGTATTCACAAAGCATTTTATCTTACCACTAGGAGTACTCCTAAATCGCACTAAAAGATTTTAGCTAGGAGTTTTCTCTTAAAAGTTATTCACAATGCCTTTCAGACCTACTCTTAGTAAAGAAAAATGACAACTCCTAAACTAAGAGTGAGTCTTTGTTGCTATGGATGACGTCATTACTCATGCACGAGCTTGACTGAAGTGACCACCTTGATTGGCTGATGATTGTAACGCGGGAATGATTCCAAACACCTCCCCTACGATGATGAGTGACAGGTGACAGGTCTGAGAATGCGTGCGCTACACAAGTAGTGCGAAGGACAGAAGATGATGAATAACTGAATAAATAGCCTAAATGAATAAAGAGTAAGGGAAAACAAATAGCCTAGTAGCCTAATGAAACATATGGATTGATGCAATATCTTTGCAACATTATTGAATTAATCTGTCACTATATTCCTCTGCCTACGTTTGCAAAGAGAAGAACATTTTAATTTGATTCACAATGAAACGTTACAATTAGTTTACATGCAGTGAGTAGCCTAGTTTTGGTTGTTGTCGGTGGCGATTGCATCCCTAGTTATGCCTACAATGCAAAATTGTTCCCTCGCGATTAGTATGGAAGCTGTAGCCGCCGCATACGCATTTCAAAACATCGCAACGTGAAATGCCACAAAAAGCGGTTTGTGAATAGGTCTTAGTGAGTTAGGAGTCCTCTCGACTTCTTTTAAGGTGTCCCAGGCTTAGGTGCTACTTTTAGGGCTAAAATGCTTCGTGAATTACTCTTAGTCAAAAAAACTAAGAGTCCTAAAGTTACGAGTGACACGCCCATTATTTTTAGGAGTTGCTCCTAAATTCGCCGGTTAGGAGCTACTTTTAGCCTTAAAATTCTTTGTGAATACGGCCCCTGGTCTATTAGTAAATGCCAAATCAATGAGGGTCTTAGTCTGTCTTGTTATTCTTGTAGGTCCTTCAATCATTTGTCTATAGTTAAATTTTGTCATAAGTGCTTTGAGTTTATGTTTACATTTTTTATCAGACCAACAAATATTGTAGTCTCCATACCATATTGTCTCTCTGTAAGAGTCCAGTTGTTTAACTACAACATTTAGGTCATCATAAAACTTGACCTTATAAGAAGTATTGTATTGAGGATGTTCACACTTGATCATCATATGACCTCCTGAATGGCCAGTCGCTCTAGACATGCCCACTTTAGCTGTCAATCACAAATATCTGACTGAATCAGTGTCTTTATCAGTTTGAATGTGCCATCTAGCAAATACTGAAGCACACTGACTATGTGAACTTACTAAATGACACTGATAGTTTGTTCTACTCGCTCATAATGTGCAGATGAACAGTATTAATAATGAAGTAACTGTATGAGTGTAATAATAAACTCCTCCATCATCTGGAGTCACAGCAGACATTCTCACAGTTATGAGTTTCTGCTTGTCATCATGTATCCCCCTAGAGTTTTACACAGTTCTACACTTTTGCTAGTTATATGCAGTACCGTAGTTTCCCTGTAGGGGCCGCTATATGAACTGGTTGACTGAGACGTAGATATTGAGCGATGATCGAGGTGATCAAGCGCTGATTTTGAAGTTTTACTAATGCACGGTTTTCTGACAAAAGATGTTTGAACTTTTCATATAAAATTGTTGAAGTATGTTCATGGGTTTCAAAAGGAATTCCAATTGATGCTGATTGAGAAATATTATAGAATGCTTCTGACTCCATAGGAGGAGGTGGCGAGCGAGTTGTGACATACGGCGGGAGCGTAGACCACCTTGACGGTTGATGTACGCTACAGTAGCGGTATTGTCTGATCGGACTAGTACGTGTTGACCCAAGAGCAACGCCCGGAAGCGGTGCAGGGCAAGGCGTACTGCCAACAACTCGAGGCAATTGACATGCCATAGCCGCTGGGGTCCTGTCCAGGAGCCCGCAGCAGCATGTCCATTGCACATGGCGCCCCAGCCCGTGGTGGAGGCATCTGTTTAGACAACAACATGCCGGGAAGCTCGTTCCAGGGGGACACCCGCCCTGAGAAAACTGAGGTTCGACCACGGGGTGAAGAACTGAAGGCAGGTCGGAGTAACTGGTACTCGGAGCGTGCCTTGTTGCCATGCCCACCTCGGGACTCGGTCGCGAAGCCAAAGCTGAAGCGGTCTCATATGAAGCAATCCGAGCGGCGTCGCCGCGGCTGCAGATGCCATATGCCCCAGGAGCCTCTGAAAAGTGTCAGTGGAACCGCACTCTTGCCCTCGAATTGTCCCAGTTAAGTCAGCAGTGACTGCGCGCGTCGCTCGTAAGCTGCGCCTTTTACATGGCGACCGAGTCGATGTCCATACCGAGAAAAGAGATCCTCTGCACGGGGCAAAGTTTGCTCTTCTCCCAGTTGACCCAAAGGCCCAGACGAGCTAGGTGCCGGAGCACTAGGTCCCTGTGTTCGCAAACCCGGTCTCGAGAGTGAGCTAGGACCAGCCAGTCATCGAGATAGTTCAGGATGCAAACCCCGTGTTCCTGGTAGGGGAACAAGGGCTGCCTCGACGACCTTCGTGAAGACGCGAGGAGACAGGGCTAACCCAACTGGGAGGGGGTCAATCGCTGCAAACCAATCCTGGGGCCGCATACATTCGAAAATGTGTTTGGCAATGAGCATCTGAACGGCGGCCTGTGAAGGGAGTGATTCAAAACGCGCAAGTCCAGGATTGGCCGTAACCCACCGGTCTTCTTGGGGACAATGAAGTAAGGGCTGTAGAAGCCGGACCTCATTCCGGCTGGAGGGACAGTCTCGATTGCACCCTTCGCCAGCAGGGTCGCAATCTCTGCTCTATGATGGGGCGCCTTGCCACCGATCAAAGTGGAGCGGACTCCCCTGAAGCGGGGAGGAGACCGTGCGAACTGAATCGCATAGCCGAGCCTGACGGTCCGCGCGACCGAGTGGGACAGACGGGGAGCTCTAACCAGGCTCCTAGGAACTGAACCAGCGGGGTCATGCGAACCACAGGCGTCCCCCCGGAGGGACAGCGAAGCGGAGTAACTGGCCCAGACGTGGACGGCATAGCGGCCCGATGTGGGGGCACAGTTAGCAACCGCGCCCTGGCAGAGGGGGCCAGGGGAGGACCAGGCTGGTCATCCCAGGGGGTCTGCTCTGCCAGGGGTCTGGCAACAGAGGGGGACAGGGGCGAAGCGGTCCGTGGACGGCACACCGTGTCAACCACCTCTGGGACAGAGGGGGACGAGGAGAGCACGGCTTGTGGGCGGCGCTCTGTGTCGTCCGAGAACTCTGTGTGCTCAGAGACGGGAGAGTCAGTTCTTTAGAGAATAAGGATTCTTCCCCGGCCGTCCACCGGGGAAAGGAGTGGTCCTGCTACCAACTCCTGGAAAGAACTGAGTCCCATCTCTGAGGAGCCCGTCTCAAGAGCGCCGCTTAACCCGGCATATAGCGGGGGGCGGGGCTGGAGTGGGCAGAGGGGTGGGAGCCGCGGGAGGGCGCCCTCGGTGGTGGGCAGACCGAGGGATCTGAGCGGGCGGCGGGGCCGTCGGGACAGAGTCAACCTCGGCCTGCTCCATCTCCGAGGAGCCCGTCTCAAGAGCGCCGCTTAACCCGGCGTATAGCGGGGGGCGGGGCTGGAGAGGGCAGAGGGTTGGGAGCCGCGGGAGGGCGCCTTCGGCGGTGGGCAGACCGAGGGATCTGAGCGGACGGCGGGGCCGTCGGGACAGAATCAACGTCAGTCTGCTCATGGGCGGTTGAGAGCTGTTGGGCAAAGCCCTCAACCGCACCGCCGAAGAGGCCGACCTGGGATATGGGAATGTTGGACAGACGGGTCCGCGCGACATCCAGCACATCAGACAGGTTCAGCCACAGAATGGTGGGCATCACCTGACCCAGGGAGCGTACGGCCACTTTCGTCGCTCGGAGAGCAAGGTCAGCGGCGGCGCGCAGCTCAGTGAAGAGCCCTGGGTCAGTCCCGCCCTCGTGCAAGTCCATGAGCATCTGGGTCTGGTAGACCAGCAGAATGACCATGGCATGCAGTGAGGCGGCTGCCAGTCCCGTGGCATTTCCTTGCCATTGGCTCGTTTTGTAATACTCGAAGCTGACAGGCTTTCTAAGCGAAACCCCATTTCGTCGTCATCCGACGTAACTCGGAGTGACAACGAAAGGGAACAGCTTCATCAGTTATAGTAAAGTGCCGCATTTTTTGGCAGTAACGGTAACGGCGTTATTAAGATGAGAAGAGTAATCAATTAGATTACTCGTTACTGGAAAAAGTAATGCCGTTAGTAACGGCGTTATTTATAATTATGAAAGACTCCAATACAGTGCGGCACAAAGCGCTTATGCGCATCCTGAGCGCATAATGATGCGCTTGAAGCAACACGGAGTCACAGCGCGCAGCTCTTCGAGTCCGCGTTGAAAAGTTCAAAGCACAAAGGAAAGACATATCGAAGCATAGTGTATTATACCGTATCTATCCATGCAATAGTTTATTGAGCCTTTTAACAGTTTTAAATTTCAGTTACTGTGCGCGTAAAGAACAATTATAGTGCTCTCCAGTGTTGCGATCTAACAGACACATGGTAGAAAGGAACATAAGGTACAGCAATACAGTCCAGCAAGATAGTCATTTTATGCAAAACCATAGAGCTTTATCTATAGATCAAGTATAATAATAGTAACATTAAATCATCTTGAATAGAGTTGCATCGTTGACTGTCACCGAACGCGACGCGCTGTTTGAACGCTGAATGGAGAATGACTGACAGCCGCAGCTGAGGGAAGAGTTTCCATGAACTTGAATTTAATGACATAGAAATAAATATTTATCTCACATTATACTATAGTATGGCTTCAGTACACTTATAATATAGTGCACGGAAACTTTATGGTGCTTTATGCTTTTGTGGGGCTTAACAATAACACAGAATAGTATACGCACAATATCGGATTTGCATCGGGCTCGTCGTACCGATACCCGATCCAGCCAAGAATGGCAGTATTGGAGCCGATACCGATACTGAGTATCGGATCGGGACATCCCTAGTTACAATCAGAAATACTTAATCTTTCTTTTGCTGTAGATCATCTCAACTTTTTTTTGAGTCTTTTCCTTCTTTGAATATTATCTTGGTATCATTAATATGATTCTGTGAATATTCATAGCTGAAATTGGCAGTTTCTCCAATGTCCACCATCACTCTCTTTGAAACTTTACAACATGATTATGTGATGCACAATATAAATAAATATATTTGGCTTTGATATGATCAGTAACTCAATTACACAAAAACTGCTTTTTCATGTATTTTGCATTTTTGTGTCAAAGCTTCCATGATCTAACAAGAAGACTTCCTCCAGAATATGCAGTGACACTGACGCATCTCACTGCACCTGTCAATCAGATTGATACTGTGATCAGAAACCTCATGAACAGAAAACAGCATCATTACTGCAGTGATGAAAGAGAAAAGCTCTGACCTGAGATCAGGGAGAAAGTGAAGAAGATGAGGATCTTCATTGTGAGTTGAGTTCAGTCACATGATGTTTGTTTATAGTATGACATCATATAGATAGATCTCCTTTGACTCGGTACTAATTTAAACACTGAGAAAGAGCGCCATCTGGCTGAAGTTTTCATGTCTAGTTTTCATGCAGATTCTCATAAATATCATAGTGGATGATCATTTTGGATATTTCTATGCCTGCTGTTTTAGTGGGTGGCTAAACACTGACTAATTAAAGGCAGAGTAGGCGATTTGTTCACAGAAAAGATCTAAAATTAGAGCCTGAACCTTCACATGTTTTCTGTGGCTTTGAGATGGTCGGAAAATTACGCAAACACAAACACCACAGAGTTCATGAAACAGCTCATGACAAAGAGATATTCAAAGCCTTTTTCTTTTATTTTGAAACACTTGTAATAATACAAAAAAACTGATAATATTGTTAATTCTGTCAGGTCCATTTAAGTCAAGAACACACAAGACAATAGAAATGATTAGGAAATTGTATTGAATAAATTGCAATTCAGTTGATAATTGAAATTTGGCGGTATGGCTCTGTTCAGGGAGTCCTCTGACCTTTCATGAGCACCATGAAATAGCAGAGAGTCAGAGGACAGCAGCAGCATTAGGGAACGCTTACAGTTTAGCACTGGGAGAGCAGAACTATTCCCCCCAAACAAACCATACCTGGCAACCTCTTGTGGATAAGACAAGAGACGGAATAGACAATTAAAATGCTTAGAAAACTTATGAATAAATACGATTAGTGGGCAATATGTTTCAGTTCAGATGAGTCTCCTGACCATTCATGAGCACCATGAATTTAGCGGAGTCAGGGGACAGCCACAGCATTAGGGGACGCTCACATGAATTAGACTAGGAGAGCTGAAATATTTCCCCCAAAACAGACCATAAAGCAACCTCCTGTGATAAATATGAAGGATGAATTAAGCAGCCAGTAAGCGCATCCTGGGGCAATGTAACTAGTAGAAGACAGACAAGTAAGATTTAGCAGATGAGACTCTTTTAATTGACTCACTGAATAGTGACTGTTAATTTACTTACTCCCAAGAATCGATTAGGCAATAGTCATAGTTGATGAATGAATGGAACATTGTAGCGCGCATCCCATCAAATAACGCAATAATCTTTGTGCTTTTTTACTATTGATATGAAACAAAGTTTCAAATGTCAAATTACATCCATTTTTTTACGAAATTCAAAAACAAACACCGCTTTGGTGCTATGGCGTGAGATCGCTCTGGCGCAGCTCAAAGAAAGCAGCAGCGCGGGCACATCTTATCTTCCGCCTTAATAATACGAACTACAGCGCGAAATAAGCATTCATGAGCATCTGAAAGTGTTTTAAAAGATAGAATACAACTTTTCGAATTCCGTATCATGTTACATGGAATCGCTCAATCGCAGTGTTCCAAACGTGGAAAGACGTAAGTGAAAACAATAATGTAAACGTCATAACGTAACATTTACCTCAGATAAATGTCCATATCCATGATAGCCAGTGACCATACACTCGTTAGTCCGCTAGAAAAATAACTCTGGAGAGGAGCAAATCGAATTGTGAAATTTGTCTCAATACCCAGCCCTACTATCTATCACTGCAAGCTGCTTGTTCTGTGCTGCATAGTGCTAAAAGCACAGCATGTGCAACGCGAGCAGTTGCCAATGACAACAGATAAGTAACGCACATTGCCAATATGATCGCATAAGCCTAGCAAGAGCATTTAAATGAAAACGACTAGATAAGCCCAAGCAAACGGATAGCATTAGCAAACAGCATGGTGCCCATATCCTAATAGCTTTTAACAATGAGCATTAAAAAGGAACTTAGCTTAGCTTCGTGAAGACTTTCAGAGATGAATGGAGAGTGAATACATCGAGTCCTGTTTCAATTTGCAGAGAGCGAGCAGCAAGCAGTTAGGAGCGAACTGAATCTGTTTAAATAAGGCGCCCTGATTTGAGTGTAATCATTAGCAGCGAGGGGAGATGAACAGCTGATGCGCTGATGCAGCTCAGCTGAGCAGATCGCTGATGAGACCGTGTTGGCCAATAGCGTTAGCAGCATCTTGACTACTTGGCCTGCCAGAACTGTTGCTGACGCTCAATTAATGGTTAAAATCAAAGCCTTGTCAAAAAAACTGTTGGTCTATAAATCGCACATTCACAGATGTAAAGCCATCAGAGGGGATTGTGGGAAGGTGAGTAGACGAATAAAGTGGATCTACTCATGAATCTGCTCAAGAATGTGTGATCTGAGAATAAAAAGAGAAAAACATGATGTACAGAATGAAACTTAAACACACAAGAAGTTCAGTGAATGAAGACACAGACTCACTGTTTCACTGTGTCTAGTCACTCAGTCACAGTGAATCCTCCAATCAGTAGCAGAGTCAAACACAAAGAAATAATTCAATTCAATTCAATTCAAATTTATTTGTATAGCGCTTTTCACAATACATATTGTTTCAAAGCAGCTTTACAGAAAGTGCATTTCAGAAATGTACGTAAAAAATACAGTTAGTTAATCAGTTAGTTAGTCGTCTCTTCACAGGCGTCGAGTCGTCTCATCGCAGGCGTTTAGTCATCTCATCACAGGTGTTGGGGACTCTGAAGTCTCCGTGAGAGGCTGGATACAGACTGTAGCTGAAGAACGCTATTTACCTCGGGACTAGCGTCCCGAGATAACAGCAGAAAAGCAGATGGGAACTAATTAGCGTAGCTGCTGTTCATAATATTAATGTATTCGATCCGATTCAACAGTAGTATAAGAGGCAAGCATTATGTGAATGCTTGGCTGAAGAGATGCGTCTTTAATCTAGTTTTGAACTGGGAGAGCGAGTCTGAGCAACGAACAGTATCAGGAAGTCTATTCCAGAGTTTAGGAGCTAAATGCGAGAACGCCCTCCCTCCTTTAGTGGACTTAGATATCCTAGGAATGACCAGAAGCCTCGAATTTAGGGATCTTAAAGAACGCGATGGATTGTAGGGCGATAGAAGGTCCATTAAATATACAGGAGCTAGACCATTTAGGGCTTTGTAGGTCAGTAGTAGTACTTTGTAATTGATACGGAACTTAATAGGTAACCAGTGCAGAGATGATAAAATTGGTGTTATATGATCATATTTTCTTGACCTAGTAAGAACTCTAGCAGCTGCATTTTGCACTAACTGTAGCTTGTTTATTGAGGATGTAGGACAACCAGCTAATAAAGCGTTACAGTAATCTAATCTTGAGGTCATGAATGCATGAACTAACTTTTCTGCATCAGAAACAGATAGCATGTTACGTAGCTTAGCAATATTTCTAAGGTGGAAAAAGGCTGTTCTTGTAACATATGATATATGATTTTCGAAGGACAAGTTGCGGTCTAGTATAACACCCAGGTCTTTTACTGTAGTGGATAAAGTAACTGGACATCCTTCTAAATTAAAGTTGTATTGTACGAGGTTTTGTGGGTAGTTTTTTGGACCAATAAGTAATACCTCCGTTTTATCTGAATTTAATAGCAGGAAATTACACGTCATCCAGCATTTTATATCTTTAAGACACTCTGTCAATTTAGATAAGTTAGTGTTTTCATCTGGTCTTGATGAAATATATAATTGAGTGTCATCAGCATAACAGTGGAAATTAATTCCATGTTGTCACGGTTCACCGTCACCTCATGCACTACAGTCCCCAGAATCCTCTTTGGCACACCTGCAATCACTCTCCCCTGAATAATCACCTGCACCTGTTCGCAATCAGCAAGCCTCAGCATAAAAACACTCACCACAGCTTCACTCACTGTCAAGCCTCCAACAGGAGAAGACCGTTACCCACGATTTCCCGAAGTTTCCAAGTCTGCCAACGAAGATCCATCACGTAACTATACCCACCTCTGAATATACTCACCTTTGTCTCCCTGTCTCCAGTATTCCTGCCTGGTTCCCCGTTTCCCGAGTCCTGTCATCGAATCCAAGTGTTCCACGTGTCCACCGAGATTTCCTTGTTCCTCCCTGGATCTGAAACAGAAAAGTATTCATATCACTGGACATTGTCTATCCACGTCCATCTCTCTGAAGAAGGATCTGCTCACCTGGGATTCACTGCACGACGTGATCGTCGCCGCACCTGCACATGAACTTTGTCTCTACACATATATCACTGTAAATAAAGTCACGTTTGCTTTCACTTACCTCCGCCTCTGTGCCTGTATCCTGACAGAAGGCTTGACCATATAAAACGAAGATGAGTCAACGTTTCGTGGGAACTCGGTTGGCTAGGTTCACGGGAACCCGTGGTGGTCGCATTAGGGGATGTGATCGAGGTGAGTCCAGGCCTCTCTCTCCACCCCAGTCTCTCCCGTACCAAGAGTTCCATCAACCGCTGGTGTCATCCAACGCAAAGCCCTCACCAAGGTTCCCGTCAAACATTGAACCTTTCATCAGCCCGCCAGAGCCAGAGCCAGTCTTCGAGCAAGAGCCAGAGCCAGTCTTCGAGCAAGAGCCAGAGCCAGTCTTCGAGCAAGAGCCAGAGCCAGTCTTCGAGCAAGAGCCAGAGCCAGTCTTCGAGCAAGAGCCAGAGCCCGTCACCTGCCCGCCAGAGACTGAACACGCCGCACTTGAGTCTGCACTGGAAGACACAGCGCTCATTGTGGTGTCCATGGCTGTTTTGTGTGTGTGGGCAACACACACATCAGCTACAGCCCATGAATCCAGTTCCGAGTCCCATGATGTGCTGGTTCCGTCCAGTTCCGAGTCCCATGATGTGCTGGTTCCATCCAGTTCCGAGTCCCATGATGTGCTGGCCCCGTCCAGTTCCGAGTCCCATGATGTGCTGGTCCCGTCCAGTTCCGAGTCCCATGATGTGCTGGTCCCATCCAGTTCCGAGTCCCATGATGTGCTGGTTCCATCCAGTTCCGAGTCCCATGATGTGCTGGCCCCGTCCAGTTCCGAGTCCCATGATGTGCTGGTCCCGTCCAGTTCCGAGTCCCATGATGTGCTGGTCCCGTCCAGTTCCGAGTCCCATGATGTGCGGTTCCCGTCCAGTCCTGCGCCAGAGCCCGTTGATCCTGCGCCAGAGCCCGAATTCACACCCAGCCTCCCTCTCCCACCTCCTCCTAGCCTTCTCTCTTCAACCTTCCCTCCACCACTGCCTGGCAGCCCCGCTGCTCCTCCTATAAGCTTCGAGGAGGTGGAGTCGCCGTGGGTCTGCCTGTCACCAACGCCTTCAGGGTCAGGGGATCCCCGGTTTCCGCCTCGGACCTCCTCGACCTGGACTCTGCCGCAGCCTTCCGGTCCATTACCTCCAACGTGGCTCTTACCTCCCTCACCTCCGCCGAGGCCCTTCAGCCCACCAGCTCCTCCGGGCTTCCTCGTCCCCCCGGTTCCACCTTGGTCCTTCATCGACCCGCTCTCGCCCTGGGACTACCCTCCTCTGGCTTCGCCTTGTCGCTCCATCCTTCGGGCTCTGTTGGGCTCTTCTCTCCCTCCGGCTCCACCTTGGTCCTCGGTCGCTCCGGCTCCACCGCGGTCTTCAGGATCCCCGTCTACGCCTCGATCGCCGGAGCCATCGGTGTCACCATGTCCCTCCAGCCTTTCAACATCGCCCTGTCTCGTCGGCTCTACGGCTTCACCCTGGTCTCCTGTATCACCTGCTCCGCCCCCGTCAGTCGGAGCCTTGGAGTTTTCAGCCCTGCCTCCTCCATGGCTCCTCCCTCCGTCAGCTCCGCCCTGGACGCCCAAGGGTCCCACAGCTCCGCCCTGGACGCCCGAGGGTCCCACAGCTCCGCCCTGGACGCCCGAGGGTCCCACAGCTCCGCCCTGGACGCCCGAGGGTCCCACAGCTCCGCCCTGGACGCCCGAGGGTCCCACAGCTCCGCCCTGGACGCCCGAGGGTCCCACAGCTCCGCCCTGGACGCCTGAGGGTCCCACAGCTCTGCCTTGGCCACGCCCACAGTCTGTTCCGTCACGGCCACGCCCACAGCCTGCTCCGCCGTGGCCACACTCACAGCCTGCTCCATCACGGCCACGCCCACAGCCTGCTCCGCCGTGGCCACACTCACAGCCTGCTCCATCACGGCCACGCCCACAGCCTGCTCCGCCGTGGCCACAATCCGCAGCCGTTTCCACCCTGGTCCCACGAGCAGCCAGCTCCGCCCTGGAGGCTTCCTGTCCTGTGCAACCACGCCCTCGTCAGCCTCCAGGGCGCCCACCCTCCCACCCCTTTGGATGTTATACGGCGCGAGGACGCGCCTTCGGAGAGGGGGGGGTACTGTCACGGTTCACCGTCACCTCATGCACTACAGTCCCCAGAATCCTCTTTGGCACACCTGCAATCACTCTCCCCTGAATAATCACCTGCACCTGTTCGCAATCAGCAAGCCTCAGCATAAAAACACTCACCACAGCCTCACTCACTGTCAAGCCTCCAACAGGAGAAGACCGTTACCCACGATTTCCCGAAGTTTCCAAGTCTGCCAACGAAGATCCATCACGTAACTATACCCACCTCTGAATATACTCACCTTTGTCTCCCTGTCTCCAGTATTCCTGCCTGGTTCCCCGTTTCCCGAGTCCTGTCATCGAATCCAAGTGCTCCACGTGTCCACCGAGATTTCCTTGTTCCTCCCTGGATCTGAAACAGAAAAGTATTCATATCACTGGACATTGTCTATCCACGTCCATCTCTCTGAAGAAGGATCTGCTCACCTGGGATTCACTGCACGACGTGATCGTCGCCGCACCTGCACATGAACTTTGTCTCTACACATATATCACTGTAAATAAAGTCACGTTTGCTTTCACTTACCTCCGCCTCTGTGCCTGTATCCTGACACATGTTTTCTTATAATATTACCAAGTGGCAGCATATATATTGAGAATAGCAGAGGGCCTAACACCGATCCTTGCGGCACTCCATAGTCTACTGACGTTATCTTCGATTTTTCACCATTTAAACAGACAAAATGGTAACGGTCTGATAAGTACGATCTAAACCAGCTTAATGCCTGTCCCTGAACACCAGTGTAGTTTTGAAGTCGATCCAAGAGTATTTTATGATCTATAGTGTCGAACGCAGCGCTAAGATCGAGTAGAACTAGTATTGAGATACAGCCTTGGTCAGAAGCTAAAAGTAAATCATTTGTAATTTTAACTAGCGCAGTTTCTGTGCTATGATGCGGTCTGAATCCTGACTGAAATTTTTCATAGATATCATTTTCTTGCAAGAAAGAGCACAATTGAGCGGACACAATTTTTTCTAGTATTTTAGATATAAATGGAAGATTTGAAATGGGTCTGTAATTTGCTAAGTTATTTTGATCTAATTGCGGTTTCTTAATAATAGGTTTTATTACTGCCAGCTTAAATATTTTTGGAACATGACCTAAAGATAAAGACGAGTTAATAATATTGAGAAGAGGCTCTTCCACTACAGGTAACACTTCTTTCAGTAGTTTAGTGGGTATTGGGTCTAATAAACATGTTGTTGGTTTCGCTGCAAAGATAAGTTTATTTAGCTCTTCCTGTCCTATAGTTGTAAAGCGGTGTAGTTGTTCTTGAGGGGCGATAATTGAGGCTGAATCATAAGACACCATAGAGGATTGTACATTTACAATTGTATTTCGGATGCTTTCTATTTTCTCATTGAAGTAATTCATAAAATCATTACTACTATACTGTAACGGAATATTTTGCTCTGGTGATGTCTGTTTATTTGTTAGTCTAGCCACGGTGTTAAATAAAAACCTTGGATTATTTTGGTTATTTTCTATTAGTTTGCGGAGATGCTCAGCCCTGGCTGCTTTTAGAGCCTTTTTATAACGTGACATACTGTCTTTCCACGCGATTCTAAAGACCTCTAAATTAGTTTGTTTCCATTTACGCTCTAAGTTACGAGTTTCTCTCTTGATAACATGCGTAGTACTATTGTACCATGGTGCTTTAGTTTTCTCTCTAACCTTTTTTTAATCTAATTGGTGCAACAATATCTAATGTACTAGAGAAAATGGTGCTCAAACTGCTAGTCATTTCCTCTAGTTCATCTGTTTGTTGGGGTTCACTGAGCAGCTGAGATAGATCAGGTAAGCTATTTGTGAATCTATCTATAGTGGTTGGAACGATTGTTCTGCCTGGTCGATAACGTGGCGCAACATGGCAAATTTCAGCAGTACGTAATAAGCACGTTACCATACAATGATCAGTGAGATCGTCACTTTGCGGTATAATATCTATATCGGTTGGATTGGTTCCATATGATATAATTAAATCTAGTGTATGATTTAGACGATGAGTGGGACCACTGACGTTTTGCTTGACCCCAAATGAGTTTAATAAATCTGTAAACGCAGCCCCTAACGCATCATTTGTGTTATCTACGTGTATGTTAAAATCTCCAACAATTATTGCTTTATCGGCATTGACCAATAGATCTGAGAGAAAGTCTGCAAACTCTTTTAGGAAATCAGCATAGGGCCCTGGAGGTCTATATACGGTCGCCAAGGCTAGAGATAATAGGGATTTCTTTCTTACATCTAAGAGCGTAACATTTAGCACAAGTACTTCGAACGAATTAAACCTGTGACCTGTTTTCTGAGTAACATTAAGGATATCTCTATAGATTGTTGCAACACCGCCGCCACGACCGATCGGACGGGGCTCATGCTTATAACAGTATCCTGGTGGAGTAGACTCATTTAGACCGAAAAAATCATTTGGTTTAAGCCAGGTTTCAGTAAGGCACAGAACATCGAAATTATTATCTGTGACCATTTCATTTACAATAACCGCCTTAGGTGTGAGCGATCTAATGTTTAGAAGACCTAGTTTTAGAAATTCTTTTTGTTCACTGATATTTAGATTTTCTGGTTTAATTACAATAAGATTTTTCCTAGATCCTAAACTAGATTTATTGTTTGGCCTCACTAGACGAGGAATAGACACAGTTTCTATATAATGTTCTACACTACTTGTATCAATTAAGTTGGGACAGCAGAGATTGTGATTTGGACTTTGACTTACTAGTCAGATGGTGTGTAACGTCTTGGAGATGTTGTCCGACAGCACAGCCGCTCCGATTCTGCTGGGGTGCAGCCCATCAGCACGGTAGAGCCTAGGTCGCTCCCAGAACAGATTCCAATTATTTACAAAGAGCAGTTTCTGTTCATTACACCATGACATTAACCATTCATTTAGAGCAAATAGTCTACTGAACCTTTCTTGTCCTAGTCGGTACGTGGGAAGCGGTCCAGACACGATGATCGTTGCCTCAGGCGCTGTGCTGCGTACCGTCTCGATCAGGCTCCTGTAGTCCTTCTTCAGAACCTCCGTCTGCCGCAGCCGGATGTCGTTCGTTCCCGCGTGCAGCACCACAGCTCCGACGCGCTCGTCACCGTTCAGGATCTCGGGAACATGTGCAGCGACATCTAGAACACGAGCACCAGGAAAGCAGTGAGTGCGCACATTACCCTTACCTGAGGTAGCGCGGACATGACGGACGATGGAACTGCCGATGATCACGGCGTCGTCACGTTCCGACTCGCGAAGAGGGGAGAAGCGGTTCCGGGTGGAGATCTCGAAGACCGGGAGGGGTGGAGAGGTTCTTGGTCTGGTCCTGGCTCGTGTCTTCCGCTGAGGGATCACCCAGGGTCCATGGCTTTGTGTCGGTGCCGGAGTGAATGAAGCCAGAGATGATCGCGTCCTCCTGGGCAGAGAAACGCACGGAGTAGACGAAGTCGGAGTCAAAAAGTTACTAACCACTGACTTGTGAGCATCGGCGCGTGATGTTTCAAGCGCTGATCGCCGATCTCGCAGCTCGGCTTGCCTCTCTAGCAGACCACGGATCTGCTTCTCCACGGACTCCAGCTCCAACAGCACCGAATGCAGCTCGAATGTGTCCTCACCTGCACTCAGAGGTAGCGTTAGACACACATCCGATATATTCGCAATTATAACAGATGAACAGTAACTTAGTAGTGATACTACCAATATCACTACTAATTTAGGACTGAAATCCTGGATATAACCCGTATCCTTTCAGTGAAACGGGTGTAAAATCCGATGGTCGATTGGCGCGAGGCCACGCGTGAAATGCTAGCGGGCTAAAAGGCTAGTAGCTGGGATTCGCAAAGTTGGATCTAAGTAGCGATATCAAAGCAATCCGATTGTTTTTTATAGGGAATAGTATCGGGATAAGTTCACACGATATAAAAATAGAAAGTACTTGTTTATAAATGAGTGGTAAAGAAGAAAATCAAGGATTAATGAATCAATTCGACGGAGCTCCAAACACAAACAAACACCGCACGCGCATGCGGTGGTCGTAATGCATCATAATGTTGATCAAAA
>JAVALU010001375.1:0-95000 GCA_030770095.1 Gila robusta
TGTGGAGTAAAACTGAACTTCTGTGGTGTTTAGTTGATCTGTGAGAGTAAAACTGAACTTCTGTGGTGTTTAGTTGATCTGTGAGAGTAAAACTGAACTTCTGTGGTGTTTAGTTGATCTGTGAGAGTAAAACTGATCTTCTGTGGTGTTTAGTTGATCTGTGTGAGTAAAACTGATCTTCTGTGGTGTTTAGTTGATCTGTGAGAGTAAAACTGAACTTCTGTGGTGTTTAGTTGATCTGTGTGAGTAAAACTGAACTTCTGTGGTGTTTAGTTGATCTGTGAGAGTAAAACTGAACTTCTGTGGTGTTTAGTTGATCTGTGTGAGTAAAACTGAACTTCTGTGGTGTTTAGTTGATCTGTGTGAGTAAAACTGAACTTCTGTGGTGTTTAGTTGATCTGTGAGAGTAAAACTGAACTTCTGTGGTGTTTAGTTGATCTGTGAGAGTAAAACTGAACTTCTGTGGTGTTTAGTTGATCTGTGTGAGTAAAACTGAACTTCTGTGGTGTTTAGTTGATCTGTGAGAGTAAAACTGAACTTCTGTGGTGTTTAGTTGATCTGTGAGAGTAAAACTGAACTTCTGTGGTGTTTAGTTGATCTGTGTGAGTAAAACTGAACTTCTGTGGTGTTTAGTTGATCTGTGTGAGTAAAACTGAACTTCTGTGGTGTTTAGTTGATCTGTGAGAGTAAAACTGATCTTCTGTGGTGTTTAGTTGATCTGTGTGAGTAAAACTGAACTTCTGTGGTGTTTAGTTGATCTGTGTGAGTAAAACTGAACTTCTGTGGTGTTTAGTTGATCTGTGTGAGTAAAACTGATCTTCTGTGGTGTTTAGTTGATCTGTGAGAGTAAAACTGAACTTCTGTGGTGTTTAGTTGATCTGTGAGAGTAAAACTGAACTTCTGTGGTGTTTAGTTGATCTGTGTGAGTAAAACTGAACTTCTGTGGTGTTTAGTTGATCTGTGAGAGTAAAACTGAACTTCTGTGGTGTTTAGTTGATCTGTGTGAGTAAAACTGAACTTCTGTGGTGTTTAGTTGATCTGTGTGAGTAAAACTGAACTTCTGTGGTGTTTAGTTGATCTGTGTGAGTAAAACTGAACTTCTGTGGTGTTTAGTTGATCTGTGTGAGTAAAACTGAACTTCTGTGGTGTTTAGTTGATCTGTGAGAGTAAAACTGAACTTCTGTGGTGTTTAGTTGATCTGTGTGAGTAAAACTGAACTTCTGTGGTGTTTAGTTGATCTGTGTGAGTAAAACTGAACTTCTGTGGTGTTTAGTTGATCTGTGTGAGTAAAACTGAACTTCTGTGGTGTTTAGTTGATCTGTGAGAGTAAAACTGAACTTCTGTGGTGTTTAGTTGATCTGTGTGAGTAAAACTGAACTTCTGTGGTGTTTAGTTGATCTGTGTGAGTAAAACTGAACTTCTGTGGTGTTTAGTTGATCTGTGTGAGTAAAACTGAACTTCTGTGGTGTTTAGTTGATCTGTGTGAGTAAAACTGAACTTCTGTGGTGTTTAGTTGATCTGTGTGAGTAAAACTGAACTTCTGTGGTGTTTAGTTGATCTGTGTGAGTAAAACTGAACTTCTGTGGTGTTTAGTTGATCTGTGTGAGTAAAACTGAACTTCTGTGGTGTTTAGTTGATCTGTGTGAGTAAAACTGAACTTCTGTGGTGTTTAGTTGATCTGTGAGAGTAAAACTGAACTTCTGTGGTGTTTAGTTGATCTGTGAGAGTAAAACTGAACTTCTGTGGTGTTTAGTTGATCTGTGTGAGTAAAACTGAACTTCTGTGGTGTTTAGTTGATCTGTGAGAGTAAAACTGAACTTCTGTGGTGTTTAGTTGATCTGTGTGAGTAAAACTGAACTTCTGTGGTGTTTAGTTGATCTGTGTGAGTAAAACTGAACTTCTGTGGTGTTTAGTTGATCTGTGAGAGTAAAACTGAACTTCTGTGGTGTTTAGTTGATCTGTGTGAGTAAAACTGAACTTCTGTGGTGTTTAGTTGATCTGTGTGAGTAAAACTGAACTTCTGTGGTGTTTAGTTGATCTGTGAGAGTAAAACTGAACTTCTGTGGTGTTTAGTTGATCTGTGAGAGTAAAACTGAACTTCTGTGGTGTTTAGTTGATCTGTGAGAGTAAAACTGAACTTCTGTGGTGTTTAGTTGATCTGTGTGAGTAAAACTGAACTTCTGTGGTGTTTAGTTGATCTGTGTGAGTAAAACTGAACTTCTGTGGTGTTTAGTTGATCTGTGTGAGTAAAACTGAACTTCTGTGGTGTTTAGTTGATCTGTGAGAGTAAAACTGATCTTCTGTGGTGTTTAGTTGATCTGTGTGAGTAAAACTGAACTTCTGTGGTGTTTAGTTGATCTGTGTGAGTAAAACTGAACTTCTGTGGTGTTTAGTTGATCTGTGTGAGTAAAACTGATCTTCTGTGGTGTTTAGTTGATCTGTGAGAGTAAAACTGAACTTCTGTGGTGTTTAGTTGATCTGTGTGAGTAAAACTGAACTTCTGTGGTGTTTAGTTGATCTGTGTGAGTAAAACTGAACTTCTGTGGTGTTTAGTTGATCTGTGAGAGTAAAACTGATCTTCTGTGGTGTTTAGTTGATCTGTGAGAGTAAAACTGAACTTCTGTGGTGTTTAGTTGATCTGTGAGAGTAAAACTGAACTTCTGTGGTGTTTAGTTGATCTGTGAGAGTAAAACTGAACTTCTGTGGTGTTTAGTTGATCTGTGAGAGTAAAACTGAACTTCTGTGGTGTTTAGTTGATCTGTGAGAGTAAAACTGAACTTCTGTGGTGTTTAGTTGATCTGTGAGAGTAAAACTGAACTTCTGTGGTGTTTAGTTGATCTGTGAGAGTAAAACTGAACTTCTGTGGTGTTTAGTTGATCTGTGTGAGTAAAACTGAACTTCTGTGGTGTTTAGTTGATCTGTGAGAGTAAAACTGAACTTCTGTGGTGTTTAGTTGATCTGTGAGAGTAAAACTGAACTTCTGTGGTGTTTAGTTGATCTGTGTGAGTAAAACTGATCTTCTGTGGTGTTTAGTTGATCTGTGAGAGTAAAACTGAACTTCTGTGGTGTTTAGTTGATCTGGGAGGTTTAGTTGCTCCAACACACAGAATATGCTTGAAAATGTCTTTCTTTTCAAGGAAAATGGACCAAAAACAAAACATTTTGTCCAATAAAATACTGTCTAGAATGATATTATCCTTTCCTATAATGCAGATGCAAAAGCAAGTAGAAAATTATGATTCATGGCTGCAAAATCAGCTTCAAAATTAAGAAATGTTAAGTAAATACTCCCAATATTATAATGACACAACATGAAAAAAATGTGTAAATATTTTACATACAAATAAATTAATCAATAAATATTTTTTATTTCTTATTTTGTTTTTATTTAATACTTTTGTTTATTTTATTATTATTAATAATACATTAACTTATATATACAATAATTGATTAAAACAAAATAAGAAATATAATAAAGAAATATATCAAAAAGTAATAATGGTATGTTCGGGTCACATCTACACACACACACACACACACACACACACATATATATACATATATATATATATATACATATATATATATATATATATATATATAATATATATATATATATATAGTATATATAGCCTATTGCATATCACCATTATTTTCCTGATATTAAGCACATTAATGTAATGTAATATTATTTAAATGTAAATTATTTATTTAAAAAATTAAAAAAAATTTTGATCAATACTTAAAATACTTAAATATTTATTGTGATCAATAGGGCTACTTTAAAAAATGATTTTTAAAAAATAAATAAAATTAAAATGAATGAATGAATTAAAATATATAAATTAAAAAGGTTTACAAAAAAAAATACAAAAACATTCTGATTGTAAAAGTGTTTAATTGTCATGAAAATAATTTACCAATGCAAAAAAAAAAAACGTATGTCATAAAAAAGGGCTTCATTTTCTTTATGCAAAATACAATGCAAAATTTTATCATGATTTTGGGATGAAATATGATATTTCCAATGAAAAAAGAGGGAAAAGAAGAGGACAAAAACAGATATGTGATATTCGCCCGGTACAGTATCTGTCTAATCTAATGTTATTTCCATTCTGTCCGAACATCAGATTCTAACATCTGATTAATATCTAACATCTAACATCTGATATCCATAATCCTTGAACTCTCCTTCCCTAAATCCCGCAGCTGTCCTTCATTCCTCTGATAATAAACACAGTGAAGCTGTCGTCCAGCTCGCGACTCGTCTTTCTCTGAGCGCTCGAGACGCTGTTATTCTATGATCTGATGTGATTGAAGTGGAATATGATATGGTTTCGCTGAGCACTCAGTAAACAGGCGATGAGCTCAGTATGACATCATCAATATCCCTGTGTTTTGTCAGTGTCAGGAAGCGTGACGGGACATTAGCTGGCAGCTTTATTCGTCTCGCACGCGTCCAAACTCAAGTTTAATGCCGTTCTCGCAGGCGTGTGAGGAATCCCAGCACTGAGGGAGTAGAGCTGCACAAAAGCCCCATAAATAACCTCCCGCAGGGGGACCAGGGCCACTTCATGCCTGCGCGCGCGCGCGCGTGTGTATGTGTGTGTGTGTGTTCGACTGACCGGCCCGTATAACACCGCTGATTTGAGAACCAATAAAACCTTCCTTCACATCCACCTGTTGAGAACCAGCATCTGTCAAACACATCAATAACACACTCTGATCACATGATGCCATTAGAGCTTGGTGACGCTGCCGACGAGTGTGTGTGTGTGTGTGTGTGGTGTTGTGGACAGATCCTACTGCATTATTACTGTTTACTGGACAAACCTGGGATTCGATCGCTCTGTCTGACTGCCGTCGGTCTGTCTGAGCGATACTGAAGACCACCAGATCAACACATTATTGGCACAGAGCTTCTATTAGGGATGCATGATTTGGAGAAAAAAATCAAATTTGCGATTTTTGATAAAAATTGCTATAAAACTAAAATCCAGGTTTGCTGGACTTTTATGATTTTGAATGTGTGTGTGTGTGTGTGTGTGTGTGTGTGTGTGTGTGTGTGTGTGTGTGTGTGTGTATATACCTATATAAAAAAAAAAAAGATTACACTAATATTTTTTAACATTTTTTAAAAATCCAGGTTGCAGAGCTGCACAATTGAAAATATTAGTATGATTATATCAATATGGCTATAAAATAATGATAATATTTATGTAATTATTGTTTGATAGCCATATTGATATATAATATTTCTTTAATTTAATATTTAATATTTCTTTAATTATTTAATGGTTTTATTTAATATTAATAATAATAATAATATATTGGTAATAATAATAATAACAATAAATACCTGTAAAAACAAAATAAGAAATATTACACTGTAAAATAAGAAAAAATATTTTTTTCTGGTTGTAGGAATGCACAATTTGATTAAAAAATTATTATATGGTTATAAATGATAATAATCATCATAATAATAATATTATCAAATCAAATATACAATTGTTAATTAAAAATAAAATAACTATTGTAATATTTCACTGTAAAAACTATACAACTACAATAATAATAATAATAATAATAAATATATTTTTACATTACAACTGTAAAATTACAATATATTTATCTCTTAGTTTCTTCCTTTTCAAATATTAAACCATCAAACTGTTATTGGTAAACCCGCTGGGACTCTTGAAGCTTCTCTTCTGTTGGTGAGTGCTTCTCATTAAGAGTTTGTGAAGATGTTTGGCATATGTTGCATTTCCACGAGTAATGAACATTGAAGCATATACAGGTCCTTCTCAAAAAATTAGCATATTGTGATAAAGTTCATTATTTTCCATAATGTAATGATAAAAATTAAACTTTCATATATTTTAGATTCATTGCACACCAACTGAAATATTTCAGGTCTTTTATTGTTTTAATACTGATGATTTTGGCATACAGCTCATGAAAACCCCAAATTCCTATCTCAAAAAATTAGCATATCATGAAAAGGTTCTCTAAACGAGCTATTAACCTAATCATCTGAATCAACTAATTAACTCTAAACACCTGCAAAAGATTCCTGAGGCTTTTAAAAACTCCCAGCCTGTTTCATTACTCAAAACCGCAATCATGGGTAAGACTGCCGACCTGACTGCTGTCCAGAAGGCCATCATTGACACCCTCAAGCAAGAGGGTAAGACACAGAAAGAAATTTCTGAACAAATAGGCTGTTCCCAGAGTGCTGTATCAAGGCACCTCAGTGGGAAGTCTGTGGGAAGGAAAAAGTGTGGCAAAAAAACGCTGCACAACGAGAAGAGGTGACCGGACCCTGAGGAAGATTGTGGAGAAGGACCGATTCCAGACCTTGGGGGACCTGCGGAAGCAGTGGACTGAGTCTGGAGTAGAAAACATCCAGAGCCACCGTGCACAGGCGTGTGCAGGAAATGGGCTACAGGTGCCGCATTCCCCAGGTCAAGCCACTTTTGAACCAGAAACAGCGGCAGAAGCGCCTGACCTGGGCTACAGAGAAGCAGCACTGGACTGTTGCTCAGTTTTGCATGTCATTCGGAAATCAAGGTGCCAGAGTCTGGAGGAAGACTGGGGAGAAGGAAATGCCCAAAATGCCTGAAGTCCAGTGTCAAGTACCCACAGTCAGTGATGGTCTGGGGTGCCATGTCAGCTGCTGGTGTTGGTCCACTGTGTTTTATCAAGGGCAGGGTCAATGCAGCTAGCTATCAGGAGATTTTGGAGCACTTCATGCTTCCATCTGCTGAAAAGCTTTATGGAGATGAAGATTTCATTTTTCAGCACGACCTGGCACCTGCTCACAGTGCCAAAACCACTGGTAAATGGTTTTCTGACCATGGTATTACTGTGCTCAATTGGCCTGCCAACTCTCCTGACCTGAACCCCATAGAGAATCTGTGGGATATTGTGAAGAGAAAGTTGAGAGACGCAAGACCCAACACTCTGGATGAGCTTAAGGCCGCTATCGAAGCATCCTGGGCCTCCATAACACCTCAGCAGTGCCACAGGCTGATTGCCTCCATGCCACGCCGCATTGAAGCAGTCATTTCTGCAAAAGGATTCCGACCAAGTATTGAGTGCATAACTGAACATAATTATTTGAAGGTTGACTTTTTTTGTATTAAAAACACTTCTTTTATTGGTCGGATGAAATATGCTAATTTTTTGAGATAGGAATTTTGGGTTTTCATGAGCTGTATGCCAAAATCATCAGTATTTAAAACAATAAAAGACCTGAAATATTTCAGTTGGTGTGCAATGAATCTAAAATATATGAAAGTTTAATTTTTATCATTACATTATGGAAAATAATGAACTTTATCACAATATGCTAATTTTTTGAGAAGGACCTGTATGTATTTCATTCAATCGCAGCATTTGCGGTTTGATGATCGCATTATTGTAATTCCGGTTTTATTTTGATTAATCGTGCAACTCCCGTTTTTATGATGCAATATACACACAGGTTATGTAATTCTAGAAAGTCTCAATAATCACAAAGTTGAAAGCGAGAATCACATCTGGCACAAGTAGAGCAACGTGCAACTGAGTCGAACAACAAAACGAGTGTGATTCTAGCAAATAACGGGTCATCTGAGTTTGAACTACGAGCCGTTTCTCAGAATGCACTCGACTGTTCTCTGAAAAACAGAGACTGACGGAGAGAAAGAAGACGTGGATCAGCTGCTCACACCGAACCGCAGGCCAGACTCACTCTACACACCGACATATGCTTCTGATCTCAGCCTGAACTCCTGACGAACACCAGCTGTAATGAGGCTCATCTGAACTCTTCTTCAGGTGAAGCTCTGAAACGTGTCAAACTAAACCATGTTCAGAATGTGTGTTCAAAACCTAAATCTACACAAGGAATTTAACTAGTCCTATTTAACTGTAATCTTTTTTTTATTTTTTTTATGTTCCTAATATTGTTTTGGAGTCTTCTACAACAGGTTTATATGCATCCCAGGTCAAAAAAATACTTTAATTTTCTGATAATATACATTTCACTTCAGTTCTTTTCTCACAGTGTCTGAAACGGTTGGATCACAGATTCAGTCTCTCTAAACCCCGCCTCTCTGAGAGCTGCTCTGCTCTGATTGGTTAGATGACCCAGTCTGTTGTGATTGGTCTGCTCTGCTCTGATTGGTCAGATGGCCCAGTCTGTTGTGATTGGTCTCTGCTCTGATTGGTCAGATGACCCAGTCTGTTGTGATTGGTCTACTCTGCTCTGATTGGTCAGATGGCCCAGTCTGTTGTGATTGGTCTACTCTGCTCTGATTGGTTAGATGACCCAGTCTGTTGTGATTGGTCTGCTCTGCTCTGATTGGTCAGATGGCCCAGTCTGTTGTGATTGGTCTCTGCTCTGATTGGTCAGATGACCCAGTCTGTTGTGATTGGTCTACTCTGCTCTGATTGGTCAGATGACCCAGTCTGTTGTGATTGGTCTGCTCTGCTCTGATTGGTCAGATGGCCAGTCTGTTGTGATTGGTCTGCTCTGCTCTGATTGGTCAGATGACCCAGTCTGTTGTGATTGGTCTGCTCTGCTCTGATTGGTCAGATGGCCCAGTCTGTTGTGATTGGTCTGCTCTGCTCTGATTGGTCAGATGGCCCAGTCTGTTGTGATTGGTCTCTGCTCTTATTGGTCAGATGACCCAGTCTTTTGTGATTGGTCTCCTCTGCTCTGATTGGTCAGATGACCCAGTCTGTTGTGATTGGTCTACTCTGCTCTGATTGGTCAGATGACCCAGTCTGTTGTGATTGGTCTGCTCTGCTCTGATTGGTCAGATGGCAGTCTGTTGTGATTGGTCTGCTTGCTCTGATTGGTCAGATGGCCAGTCTGTTGTGATTGGTCTCTGCTCTGATTGGTCAGATGGCCCAGTCTGTTGTGATTGGTCTGCTCTGCTCTGATTGGTCAGATGGCAGTCTGTTGTGATTGGTCTGCTCTGCTCTGATTGGTCAGATGACCCAGTCTGTTGTGATTGGTCTCTCTGCTCTGATTGGTCAAATGACCAGTCTGTTGTGATTGGTCTGCTCTGCTCTGATTGGTCAGATGGCCCAGTCTGTTGTGATTGGTCTGCTCTGCTCTGATTGGTCAGATGGCAGTCTGTTGTGATTGGTCTGCTCTGCTCTGATTGGTCAGATGACCCAGTCTGTTGTGATTGGTCTCTGCTCTGATTGGTCAGATGCCCAGTCTGTTGTGATTGGTCTGCTCTGCTCTGATTGGTCAGATGGCCCAGTCTGTTGTGATTGGTCTCTGCTCTGATTGGTCAGATGACCAGTCTGTTGTGATTAGCTCTGCTCTGCTCTGATTGGTCAGATGACCAGTCTGTTGTGATTGGTCTGCTCTGCTCTGATTGGTCAGATGACCCAGTCTGTTGTGATTGGTCTCTGCTCTGATTGGTCAGATGACCAGTCTGTTGTGATTGGTCTGCTCTGCTCTGATTGGTCAGATGGTCCAGTCTGTTGTGATTGGTCTCTGCTCTGCTCTGATTGGTCAGATGGCCCAGTCTGTTGTGATTGGTCCTCTGCTCTGATTGGTCAGATGGCCCAGTCTGTTGTGATTGGTCCTCTGCTCTGATTGGTTAGATGGCCCAGTCTGTTGTGATTGGTCTACTGATACGAACAGTAACGATGGCGTGGGTTTTACGGGATCAATCTCATCAGTGGATTTTGCTTTGTCAGCAGAAAACAGCGTCTTCTCGACACGAACAACACGAACCAAACTCTTCCAGTCTCAGATCAACTACAGCGTTTGAGGAGCAAAGAGACGCTGTTCTCCGGCAGCCAATGAAAACCATAGACTGGCATTATGCAAATTAGTTACAAACATGCGTAGATTCGAACAGGAAGTAAGACTGGAATTAAACGACTCGCTTCAGGCAGTTCAGAATCGAATCTTAGTTTTGGGAGACGATAACTTTATCTTTGAAACTTTGCAGACCTTTAACCTTCACAAACAGCTTTATTACACACTACATGAAAGGCAATATCCCAAAAAAGCATAATAGAGACTAAACGTGGACTGCTTTGGCTGATGTGACGGAAGGTGTGTGTGTGTGTTCCGTGTGCATGTGCGTGTGTGCACGTGTGAGTGTGTGTGTGTGTGTGCGCGTGAGAGTGTGTGTGTGTGTGTGTGTGTGTGTCTGCATGTCTGCTTGTGTTTGTCTCAGTGGTTCAGGTGTGACTGTGAGCCGGTGTGGCGA
This sequence comes from Gila robusta, assembly GCA_030770095.1. NCBI lineage: Eukaryota > Metazoa > Chordata > Actinopteri > Cypriniformes > Leuciscidae > Gila > Gila robusta. The sequence goes on from JAVALU010001375.1 coordinate 10,233, forward strand.
CTCTCTGACATTATAGTGCTGTGAAAAACCACTGAACCCATGCAAAACAGCACATCAGAAACTCCTCGTAAACATAAAAACACACACACACGAGTCAGTGTCACACAGTACGAATGCAGCGTGGTAAAAGGAAAATGCAAATCTCTAGGAAATGCAAAGTTACAGTATAATGTGAGTCTCAGGGGCGTCTGCATCACTCTTACAGGAGCATTTACATGGACACCAGAACAGCCCATAATAATGACGCCATAAATAAATAAATAAATAGTATTGCTAGTCGGTCTATCTATCCATCTATCTATAAATTAAAATTATTAGAATACCTATAAATAAATAAATGTATATTAGTATTTGTATAACTATAAATAAATAAAGCATAATTAGTATTAGTATGTCTGCAAAAAATACAAAATAAACAAGCAAGCAAACAAACAAAATGCTTATCAATGTATCCATAAATAAATATTAGTGTGTTTAAAAATAAACACGTATTATTACGTCTTCAAATAAACAAAACTAGCAAACAAAATGTTTATTCATATCAGTGAATAAATAAATATTGTACATTACTAATAGTAGGTTTAGAAATAAACATACTAAGTGTATATTATCACAATATTTAACAAAAAATAAATAAATATTAATATGTCAAAAATAAATCGATAAATAATGTAAAATAGTATTAGTATGTCTAGAAATAAACAACGTGTATATTACTACCACAATATTCCTAAATAAATAAATAGTACTATTTATTAATAAATACTAGTGATAAATGAGTCAGTGTTTGTCATACAGTACGAGTGCTGTAAAGCAAATATACAGTATAATGTGAGTGTGCGTCACTCTTACAGGAGTTATTTCTATACAGACCAGACCATATTAATGACGCCAGAAATAGAATCTGTTCTCAGGTTAAAATCCATAACAAAACATCCTCATGTACTTATGTGTGAACTTACCACATCCCTGATGATTATGAGGAGAGAGAGAGAGAGATAGAGAGAGAGGGAGAGAGAGAGATAGAGAGAGAGAGAGAGAGGGAGAGAGAGAGAGAGATAGAGAGAGAGAGAGAGAGGGAGAGAGAGAGAGAGTAGAGAGAGAGAGAGAGAGAGAGAGAGAGAGAGAGAGAGGTGAGAGAGGAGAGGAGGGAGAGGGGAGGAGGAGGAGGAGGAGAGGGAGAGTGAGGAGAGGGAGAGGAGGGAGGGAGAGAGAGTGAGGGAGGAGGAGGGAGAGAGGGGAGAGGAGAGAGGGAGAGAAGGAGGAGAGGGGAGAGAGGAGGGAGGGAGGAGAGAGGAGAGAGGGAGGAGAGGGAGGAGGGAGAGGAGAGAGAGGGAGAGGATGAGGAGAGGAGGGAGAGAGTGAGAGGGAGAGAGGAGAGGAGTGGAGAGAGTGGGGGAGAGGAGAGGAGGAGGAGAGGGGAGAGGAGAGGAGAGGAGGGGAGGAGAGGTGGAGGAGGTGAGAGGGAGGGAGGAGAGGTGAGGGGAGGAGAGGGAGGGATGAGAGGGAGGGGAGAGAGGGAGGAGGGGGAGGAGAGGAGGAGGATGAGGGAGGAGAGGAGAGGGAGGAGAGGGAGGAGGGAGGAGAGGGGAGGAGGGAGGAGAGAGAGAGAGGAGAGAGAGAGGGAGAGAGAGAGAGGGAGAGAGGGAGAGAGAGAGAGGAGGAGGGAGAGAGGGAGAGGGGAGAGGAGAGAGGGAGAGAGGGAGAGAGAGAGGGAGAGAGGGAGAGAGGGAGGGAGAGAGTGGAGGGAGAGGTGAGAGAGAGAGAGGAGAGGGAGAGAGAGGAGTGAGAGGAGAGAGTGAGAGAGAGAGAGGAGAGGGAGAGAGAGAGGTGGAGAGAGAGAGAGGAGAGAGAGAGAGAGAGAGAGAGAGGAGAGAGAGATGAGAGAGAGAGAGAGAGAGAGAGAGAGAGAGAGAGAGAGAGAGAGAGGAGAGAGAGAGAGAGAGAGAGAGAGAGAGAGAGAGAGAGAATCACAATCAGTTTTAGATTTGGGGAAACCCTGATAATCAGTGCCAGGAGGGAAAAACACACAATAGTAGGAGAGTTGGGAAAGAGAAAGATAGAGAGAGAAGCGTGCAGGAGAGGACAGGTGTGCAGAAAGATAAAAGAACAGGTAAACGAGAAGATAAAAGATGTAGAGGGACAGAATGAGGTGGAACAGGTGTAGTGAAAGATTAAAGAGACAAAACAAATATCAGCTGCTCATCGAGTCCGTCGTCACACAGGTGTGTGTCCCAGATTCAACATCTCAGTGTTTCAGAGGAACACACTCGTTTACGGGTCAGTGTGTGTGAGATCAGCCTGTCTGAGAGGACGTGAGGAAACACTTTCAGGAATAAAGAGACGCAAGTAATGGAAATCACACGCACTTTTGGTCAGTCGCATTGATCTGACGATTAATGAATGATTCGCTGTCGAAAAGTTCTTAAAAACTTTGTAAAAAATATTAACTGAAAATATCAAAAAACTATTTTTTAGCTATAGCTTCCAAAGCAACATTTCATTTGCGTTTAGTTTAACTTGATAAAATAACTAAAACCAAAACTACAATAAAATTTTATAAAAACTATATATAAACATAACCAAAAAAAATTAACGTTTAATTTTTAATTAAAATAAATGTGAAAATGGAAATACAAGATAAATTCTATGATAAAAAAAAAAAATATATGTATATATATTAAAAGGATTTAAACATGGAAATATAAATATGAAAAACTATTCAAAATATTTAGAAATGAAATATTAGAAAATTGAACTATATTAAAATGATTATAAAATATTGCAATTAAAATGGAAATATTACAATATACAATTTTTATATTTAAAAAATTAAAAAATATATAAGGAAAATATAATTGAGTTATTTATATAAAAAATATATTAAAATGGAAATATAAAAACATAATAACTATATTAAAAATATTAAAAATATTTTAAATGGACCATAAAACTATATTAAAAATATATTAAATATTAAAAACTATTTAAAAATGTAAATATTGCAAATTGAAAACTATTTTAAAAATATAAATATTTTAAAAATGTAAATTGAAAATGGAAATATTAAAAATTAAACTATTAAAAAACAAAGTATTAAAAAAAAAATATTAGAAAATTAAAAGGATATTAAAATGATAAAATTGTCAGCTTGTGAGTTGTTTCGCAGGTGAATGTGCAGCACAGGTGTGTGTGGACTCCCTGAGCAACGTGACACTCATGAGAGCTGGTGGTCCGTCTGTTACACAACGGCATCATGAGAGGGAATTCTCCAAACACACTGCCAGCGTTCTGCACATGCCACGCCGCCAGCAGAGTGCATGCTGGGAAATCAGGACCCGCGTGAACAGGGGCCCTCGCTGGGGAAGAGCCTCGGTTTGCTTAACAACGAGACTCGTGCTACGTATCTTCACTGTGTACAGCTGTAACTTTGCCTTCAGCATAAAGCATCTTCTATTATACATTTCATATCATTTAGTACAAATGTTTGCATTTCAAATTATATTATATAATTTAAGTGAAAAGCTGAACTAAAGAAATTAATGATTTTGAGATGTATGTTGTATATATATAAACGTTCAAAGGTTTGTGCTCAGTAATTTTTTTATGTTTTTGCAAGAAGTCTCTTCTGCTCACCAAGGCTGCATTTATTTGATCAAAAATACAGTAAAAATGTGAAATATTATTACAATGTAAAACATCTGTTTTCTATGTGAATATATAATAAAATGTAATTTATTCCTGTGATCAAAGCTGAATTTTCAGCATCATTACTCCAGTCTTCAGTGTCACATGATCCTTCAGAAATCAGTATAATATGATGATTTGCTGCTCAAGAAACATTTATGATTATTATTAACGTTGAAAACAGTTATTTACATTTTTATTTCAGGATTCTTTGATGAATAGAAAGAAATAGAATCGTTTGTAACATTAAACACTACCGTTCAAAAGTTTGGGAATAGAAAGAATTTTTATTTTATTTTATTTTTAATTTTTTCTTAAAGAAATAAAATAAATCAATACTTTTATTCATCAGGGAGGAATTAAATTGATCAAAAGTGACAGTAAAGACATTTATAATGTTACAAAAGATTCTATTTCAAATAAATGCTGTTGTTTTTAACTTTCTGTTCATCAAAGAATCCTAAAAAACTGTTTTCAACATTGATAATAATCATAAATGTTTCTTGAGCATCAAATCATCATATTATAGTGATTTCTGAAGGATCATGTGACACTGAAGACTGGAGTAATGATGCTGAAAATTCAGCTTTGATCACAGGAATAAATTATATTTTAAAATATATTAAAACAGTTATTTTAAATTGTAATAATATGTCACAATATTACTGTTTTTTGTTGTATTTTTAATTAAATAAATACAGCATTGGTGAGCATAAGTGACTTCTTTTAAAAACATAAAAAATCGTACCGACCCCAAACTTTTGAACGGCGGTGTATATATATAAATCTATATGTGTGTGTGTGTGTGTGTGTGTGTGTGTGTGAATTCATGCAAAGTCTTTCATAATCCCTCTTTCATAAGCATCTGTGATGTGGATTGAACACATATGAACCGCAGCCGCACCTCGAGGCTCTCGCTCAGGCATATGGCCACGATTCACTCGGAAAACTAATAGATCTGCGCGTGGGGGAAATGTGGACATGACCTCCATTTTCGGGGGTGTCCTCAAGGGAAAACATCTCTGGAGAAACACGCAGGAGAAAATAGCTGATGGGAGTGGGCGTTCATAACAGTCGAGACAGAAGCAGAGCCGCCGTGTGTGTGTGTGATAGATGCTTATTAGTCTCTGTATGCAAGAACTTCCCTGGAGAAGAGACGGGAGACAGCGGGAAACCTTCGTGATCCTGCACTTTCAAAGTGCTTTATCCTTGCGCCGCTGTCCTGTTACAGCGATTATTAACAGTTTAAGAAACAGCATTTGTTTAGTAAATTAAATGGACACTAAATGAACCCTCTGGTGCTCTTCGAGTGTCGGTCAAAAATGATTGAAATTTATTTATTTTTATTTCAGTGAAATGAATGTACTATATTTTAGTTGAATAGTGTTTTTTATTTAATATTTTGTATTTTTCTGGTGCTCTTCGAGTGTCGGTCAAAAATGATTGAAATTTATTTATTTTTATTTCAGTGAAATGAATGTACTATATTTTAGTTCGATAATGTTTTTTATTTAATATTTTGTATTTTTCTGGTGCTCTTCGAGTGTCGGTCAAAACTGACTGAAATTTATTTATTTTTATTTCAGTGAAATGAATGTACTATATTTTAGTTGAATAGTGTTTTTTATTTAATATTTTGTATTTTTCTGGTGCTCTTCGAGTGTTGGTCAAAACTGACTGAAAGTTATTTATTTTTATTTCAGTGAAATTAATGTACTATATTTTAGTTGAATAATGTTTTTTATTTAATATTTTGTGTTTTTCTGGTGCTCTTCGAGTGTCGGTCAAAACTGACTGAAATTTATTTATTTTTATTTCAGTGAAATGAATGTACTATATTTTAGTTGAATAATGTTTTTTATTTAATATTTTGTGTTTTTCTGGTGCTCTTCGAGTGTCGGTCAAAACTGACTGAAATTTATTTATTTTTATTTCAGTGAAATGAATGTACTATATTTTAGTTCGATAATGTTTTTTATTTAATATTTTGTATTTTTTTGGTGCTCTTCGAGTGTCGGTCAAAACTGACTGAAATTTATTTATTTTTATTTCAATGAAATTAATGTACTATATTTTAGTTGAATAATGTTTTTTATTTAATATTTTGTATTTTTCTGGTGCTCTTCGAGTGTCGGTCAGAACTGACTGAAAGTTATTTATTTTTATTTCAATGAAATGAATGTACTATATTTTAGTTTGATAATGTTTTTTATTTAATATTTTGTATTTTTAGGGGATTTTATGGAACTAAATTATATTTACGCTGTATTTATAATCCATTTATTCACTTTTTGAGCATAGACCTGAACATTACATTTCCAACTTAAACTGTCGTAAATCTTGAATGCTTTAAAGCACAGACTTAAGTTTGATCTTTTTTCAAAGACAGCACATGGCAGATTATTGCTGAAGTGAAAGTGAAATAGTAAAAAGTTTTAAAAAGGGAACTTAAAAAAAGTTAAAGTTTATTGTTATGAAATTTTTTTTAATATGAAATATATATTTTCAAAAACATGTTTTACTGTAAAACTATGAGAAAATCAAACGCGAGGAGCACAAGTGTGACTATTTTTCCAGGATCATTTAACCTGTTCGAATCATGTCCATGTTTTTTTTTGTGTGTTCACATAGCAAGTCCCAAAACCTTTACCAAGTTTCGTACCATTCCGATGAAAAAAAAAATTAAAAAAAAAAAAATATATGTAAAATTTGAAGAGCACCTGATTCAGTCAATGCAATGCATTATTGTGCCGTTAAGCTCACAATCACTCACATGAAACATTAATGAGAGCTTCAATGCCACACTATAAGGATATTATAGATCTAGTCTCACATTTCGACCATTGACATGAAGTCTATTCCACTTTGCAGTTGTTTTTTCCGGCCGACGGCAGACGAGAAGAGGCCGTCTCACTGACTGCAGTTTGATTGTTTTACACAATGTTTGTGGATGGGTAAATATAAAACCAAACATAACAGGAATCAAGCAGAATGTACAGTACACTTCTGCCCAAATATATCTAATGTGCTTCTGACTAAAAGACTTAAAGAGCACCGATTCTGCTTTTTCATATGTTCATCTTTCTTCAGTGTGTTAAATGTTGCTGTTTGAGCATGAAAAAGTTCTTCTCTACATCAGTGTTTCTGAACTCCCTGAAACGCCTCCATTGTAGTCTTGAGTTTCTTCTGGGAACGAACACGTCACAATATTCCTCATTATAATAATTCATGCGCATAATAAAGGGGCGGGGCCTGGTTGAGTTAGTTAGTAGTGTGTTAAACTGGCGGTTATGGTAACGAGCGGGAGATTTCACAAACACTCTCGAAGCGCTCGACTAATCACAACACACTGCTCCAGCCGACCAATCAGAGCACAGTGTGCTTTTCAGAAGGAGGGGCTTCATAGAGACAGGAAGTAAACAGAGCGTTACTGACAGACTGGGAAATGGTTTTAGTTTTAACAACATCAAGCATAGCGTCAGTTCTGGCAGGTCACGTTAGTCGAGCTCGCATCAGTGACTCTCAGCTGATACACGTCTACCTATAGGAATACGACACCTATCACAGCATCATATATATAGCTAGGTTTTTTCTTTAGGAACAAATCTTGTTTTAATTTTTCTACTAGAAAAAGGCTAGTCGATGCCACATTTCTCTCTATTATTGATTATGGTGATCTGTTGTATATGAATGCCCCAACAAAGTATCTTCAGATGTTAGATGCTGTGTTTCATGGAGCTTTAAGATTTATTTCAAATTGCAGACCCCTCACTCATCACTGTACACTTTACTCCACAGTGAATTTGCCTTCTCTGTCAAATCGCCGGCTTACTCACCTTTATATCTTTATATATAAGGGCATTATAGGCAGGCTTCCATGTTACATATCTGAATTTCTTACTTTTACACAGAGTACCTATGGTTTACGGTCCCAGAAAACTATTTCATTGAATGTACCTCAAGCCAGGACAGAGTTTTTCAAAAAGGCTTTCATTAGGGATGCTCCGATTGATCGGACGCCGATCATGATCGGCCGATATTGGCTAAGAATAGATTGATCGGCGAACCCCAAAAGCGCCGATCAAAAAAGCCGATCACGTGACGTAAATTACTCGCGCGACTTTTTCCCACCTGCATGCGTGGCGCACGGGCACACAACAGCAGAGTGGAGCTTGACAGTGGCAACATGAGTTCTCCTTCACCGGAACGAATAGGGAGTCTCCCAACGGATTGAAGCGCGCGTCCGAGTGAAGACCGTGCACCGCGCGAGCCACAACAGAACGCGGTATCCGCGCCACTGATCGCTGCGGCAACGAGCACTTTGATCACTTGATAAAAAAAAATAAAAATTCAGCGCTAGATCGCCTCTTATTTAACAAATGAACAAAATGAATGCTCTGAGTTAACTGGAGATGTTTTTATTTATTTGTATTGATACATTCGTGCCGCGAGATGTTTCAAAAGTGGTGGTGGTATTTTTTTTTTTTTTATCTGACGTAGTTGGTTCCTCAACTACATCAGATTCAGATTCAGATTATTTTATTTAATGCCATGTCAGCATTCAAAGCTATTTTCATGGCAAAAATTCAATTATAAAAATACAAATATCATATAAATACAATAAAACAAAACAAATATAAACAAGAAGTCATTTTATACAATATATATTTTTAAATGAACATATGATAAAAAATCCAAAACCTTTTCAGGCATAATCTCATTAAATATGTCCTTTAATGAAGTAACTTCATAAAAGAGCATTCTGCTCAACTACATCAGACGTTCATAATAATAACAGAAAAAAAACTTGCCATAGTTTTGTCCTTTTATCAGTAGCCAGTTTTGGTGTAACAAGTTGTACATTTTGTTGCCAATTAGTAAATGTAGTGGGTGTATTAAGAGGCTACAATTTCCAAATATGCCTAAGTGTAACTTGATCCCCTCCCATTAGGCTGATCTGATGTGTGTTGGTCTGCCTGACCCCTCTTTGTTTGGAATAATTTTATGTTACTCTGCCTTATTTGGAAAAGCTGGCCTACAGTAGCCTTTAAGACATCTCATTTTCTAAATACAATTAAATAAACACATTTCTACAAATGGTGCAAACTCTGCTAGATTATAGATAAAAGATTCCCATTCCCCTGCCATTCTGTGATCGGCAGTGATCGGCAATCGGCAGATCATGATTTTGGTGATCGGTAATCGGTGATCGGCCCCAAAAATGCTGATCGGAGCATCTCTAGCTTTCATGTTTGTTGCACCTTCTACTTGGAATGATTTACAGAAAACACTTAAACTACCGTGTCTTATTTCCTTAAATGATTTTAAAGGTTATGTTAAAACTATAGAACATGAGTCGATCCACACATGCAACTGTTTTAATTAATGGCACGTTTATTTAAATTGAAATGTACTTGAGTTGTCTTTGCCTCTTTTGTGTTTGTTATGTGATTTTGTGACCTAATTTGTTCTGCTATCTTGGCCAGGTCTCTCTTGAAAAAGAGATTTTATATCTCAATGAGACAAACCTGGTTAAATAAAGGTTAAATAAAAAATAAAAAATATATAAGCTCCTTCAGTATTATCAGCAGTTAACGTGTTTCTCAGGAGATAATTACCCTCCTCCCTCCCCAGCTCCTCCTGTCTCCAGTCAGGATTTGACATCTGATTCCCCTCTGAATCAGACTAAATTCTCGAATTATGTTGTACATTAAAATATTGAAATATTAGATTACATTCATTCAATTACATTATTGCTGCTCTCCCTGCTATTATCCATGCTAGGCTGCCCAGAACAGAATCATATCGCCAATCCAAACGGTATGCTAAACGTATTTTGATGATAATGGTCCTGACAGAACTTGGTAAGTATTAGAGGTCCGCTACTCAACCCGAGCCCGACGGGTCCTGAAAAACTCGTACTGAGAAGGATATATTTGTGTAAATAGTTGTGGAACTGCGCAAACTTTGTTCCAGAGGAATTTGTGACTGTTTCACCTGTTCAACCACAGCAAAGTTTCGTAATTGGTAAGTATGTGCTTTTTTTTTTCTTGTGTGCCGACTGCTGAGGGAACCGCCGTGCCTTGATGAAACAGTAATTGTACATGTATTTGTTTAATTATCGTTGTAAGCAATCATAAAATACAGCATATTGCAAAATTAAAAAAAAAAGAAGCTATTTACTGTGAGAAACGGACCTTCGGTTCAGGTCGGTTTGGGCTTAAAATATAACCCTAATGGTCGGGTCAGGTCAGTTTGGGTGTTTTCAAACCAGTATGGGTCATATTTGTGGGTTGCTTGTTTTTTGTGTTGCAGGATGGAGTTAGGGTGAGTGACGTCATGATGACTGAGGAGTTACACCTGTGTTGGAGCTGATGCCGGCAATTACAGCAGTTCCCTTCAGCTGTGACGGCGCGCTCTGCCATCCTCGTGCCGTTTTCGTACCCGATTCGTTTGTTTGTATTCTTTTCTCGTCTCGTCTTTTTCCTATTTAATTATTCTTACTTTAATAAATGTTATTCCTTTTGATCATTATCCAATTTGTTGTGTCCTTTTTTGTCGCGGCTTGCGAGCCGGCCGTGAAAAATGGGGGCTCGTCCGGGATACTTTCATAAATAGAAACCCTTTTCTATGGGGGAGGGTGTTATGAACCCAGTATGGGTCATATTGCGAGCCGGCCGTGACGCGGGTTAAATGATTTCGGGTACAGGCCGGGTTCGGGGTTTTCAGTTTGAAGCCCGTGCAAACCTCTAGTATGTATGCAAGATTTAGGTTTACTCACCGGCTTTGTTTCTTCTTGCACCTCCTCTTCCGAGCTCTCGCTCGCGTCCTCCTCCTCCTCCTCCTCCTCCTCTGGAAACTCCACGTCTGACTCTCCGGGTGCGATGGGAACGCTGATGGTGAGGTTGGGGTTGGTCATGTAACTGTCCTCCTCCCCGCCACGCTCGATGACGGCGGCCGTCCCGTTCCCCTCCACCCAGTGCGCTTGCTGGCTGAGTCTCTTGAGCTTCAGCATGGCTTTGGCCTCCTTCGCCTTCTGCCGTCGCCGCTTGAAGTTCCCGTTGAAGAAGTCGCAGAGCGCCTGCCGGAGCCAGAGCATTCCCCGCTGGATGCGAGCGATGGCGATCTGCAGGTTGTTCATTTCTCCGTCTTCGTCCGGAGACGAGAGGTTGTCCGCGCTGAAGGAGCTGAGGAGCAACGCCAAGAAGAGGTTCAAGACCTGAGGAGAGAGAAGCAGAAACATTCAGGAGAATATAAAAGCTGTGTGTTTTCTAAAACGCTGTAAAGAAGATCTCTATGAATCTGTCTAAATCAACCTGTAGTTTGTATTGCTCAATGTCACAGTGCTTCATGGATTGGCCCAAACCAGCATCTCTCCCATTATAAGCTCTAAACTAGTGCTAACCAGCTATAACCAGTGCTAAACCAGCTCTAAACAAGCCCTAAACCAGTGCTAAACCAGCTCTAAACTAGCCCTAAAACAGCTCTAACCAGCTCTAACCAGTCCGAAACCAGCTTTAACCAGCCCTAAACCAGCTATAGCCAGTCCTAAACCAGCTCTAAACCAGCCCTAAACCAGTGCTAAACCAGCTCTAAACTAGCCCTAAACCAGCTCTAACCAGTCCGAAACCAGCTCTTACCAGCCCTAAACCAGCTCTAAACTAGCCCTAAACCAGCTCTAACCAGCCCTAAACCAGCTCTAAACCAGCCCTAAACAAGCTCTAAACTAGCCCTAAACCAGCTCTAACCAGCCCTAAACCAGCCCTAAACAAGCTCTAAACTAGCCCTAAACCAGCTCTAAACTAGCCCTAAACCAGCTCTAATCAGCCCTAATCCAGCTCTAACCAGGCCGAAACCAGCTCTAAACGAGCGCCAAACTAGCCCTAAACCAGCCCTAAACAAGCTCTAAACTAGCCCTAAACCAGCCCTAAACAAGCTCTAAACTAGCCCTAGACCAGCTCTTCTCAAGCTGTTTGACTCCCTCATTGTCAAAGACAATATTTCTAAAATTTCTGCTAAAATGACAAAGATGCTCATTTTCAAACTTTTTATTTACTGAAACTAGGAGTGGCAAACTAAAATGATTACATAAAATATTTACAAATTATTAAATACTATAATCCCACTAAATGATCTTCATGCTTTACGCTTTTTATTAACAATGAATTGATATGCTTTTTCTAGCTTGTGATTTTAAAATGACTTTTTACTCACAAATAGCAATTTATGAGACCTTGACAACCCTGGTTCTTAAATAAAAATGACAGCTGTTAAGTGAACAAATGAAAACAAGAAAACAAGTAATATTTTATCTTAATTTACATCTTGTTTGGTCTCGTTTTAATACTTTTAAGCCATCTTGCGTCCCATTGGAAGTGTGCTGAGGCCTCCTGTTCTATATGACTGTCATTATCATAGAAACATTACAGATGCAGTGGATGATCATAGTAACTAGGGGTCGTCATGCTCTACAAAAGCAGCATAAAACTTTTTCACTATAGTCTTGTATTGTATGAAGTACATCTATGAAGCTTTTATGCTGCTTTCAGGAGTTTGACAGCGCCGTCAGTGTACACTTTCATGCTATGGAAATGAATAGCATCACATCTTTTGTGTTTCTTCCCCTGAAGAATGAAAGTCGTACAGGTGTGTAACAGCATGAGTGTGTGTAAACGATGACAGAATGATCTAACTGTGCCTTTAAACACAGCATGTCTTTTCCCCAGACATTATTCTTCTGTTTGACTGTGTGTAGGCAGTTCTATATTCTATACCTGTTCACATTTCAAATACAGCTCATTTCTTACGTCCAACTATTCAGGGTCTGAGTCTGTTCCGGCGCTCGTACACTGAGACGCAGTGTTTCTGTCGCAGTGTGAGGCCTGTAAACAGCAGGTGAGATGTGGAACTGGTTTTAAATGTCACATCTACCACCTACACACTCGGAGGGGGTCGACAGGGCCTCGTTCAATGGACAACTGCGTGTGTGTGTGTGTGTGTGTGTGAGTGAGTGTGTGTGTGTGCGTGTGTGTGTAAGTGTGCGTAAATGTGTGTAAGTGTGTGTGTGTGTGTGAGAGAGAGAGCGAGAGAGAGAGAAAGAGTGTGTGTGTGTGTGTGTGTGTGTGTGTGTGTGTGTGTGTGTGTGTGTGTGTGTGTGTGTGTGTGTGTAAGTGTGCATAAATGTGTGTAAGTGTGTGTGTGTGTGTGAGAGAGAGAGAGTGTGTGTGTGTGTGTGTGTGTGTGATTAGACATGCACAGCAAGCCCAGAGTGCCGGTATTTTAATAATCAACTCTAGTGTTGCGAGCAGCTGCAATTTCCTCCCAATAATCGTTCGGCTGCAGTTCATGAATGAAAGAAGCCAATCAAAATTATTGACAGTGCAACGCTTGGAATCCCCTTCTCCGAGGATATTCCAATAACACATGCGAGACGCGAGACGTACATTTACAAAATGTCTCACTGTATTGAAACACTGAAGCAGAAATGCTGAGCAACATTCTGTGCCTGAAGACTGACACGCTTCATTCCTATGAAGCAACATACATTTTTGCCTGTACAAAACGATTCTAGGGTGTTGAATGAGATGTTAAATGCATTGCACAAACATGCATTGGTATCGTCCTTTTTATATAAAATGTTTTATTCTATGCATACAGAGTATGCATTGAGTAGTATTAACAGAATACATGTTGCACACTGCAGAAATAGTATAAATGTATAATTTTTGAATGCATAAAAAGTACACCTTCAATGCAATGTCAGTCGAACACTGTAGTATAATAGTATAAATGTATAGCATTTAAATGCATGAAATAAAATACCTTTAATGCAATGCAAGTCACTTTGGATGAAAGTATCTACCAAATGCATAATGTAAATTATGCTATTCTAAACAATTCAATACACACATTTGCAAAACTAAGAGTTGTGCAAAACTAAAACTCATGACTGGTTATGCTTAATCACAATGTTATACAAATAAAATCTAATTGCATCACGATGTGAAAACCCAAATGCATAGTGAGAGAGAGAGAGAGAACGAGAGAGAGTATGATTCTCTCTAGCATAGGAAGTGCAGTGCCCTGTCGGGTATCTGTGGGTCACATGTGTTGCCATGGCAGCGCATTGTTTCTGTCACCTGCAAAAAATAGTCCTCACACGCTCCCTCAGACTGTGTTGCATTGTTCACCTCGCTTCCTAAGAGTCCGCTGCTGTTGCCCTGGTGCAAACCTCAAACCAGAGCCAGAATATCAACCCATGCACTGCTCAAAGTTCACCAGAGAGACATGGTGAGATTAACATGACAGATTCATAAACTGATGTTGTTGACATCTGCGACACGACTTTAAGTCTTGTTATTAGGGTTGGGAATCAAAAATTTGAGGTCAGGAATCGGATACTTGTTATAAAAATAACATTTCAATTCCTCTTATCGATTCCTTTGTGTGCATTTCAATATGACTTTAAACAATTCAAGCGTGAGACTCTGTTTTCAGCGCTGCAGGAGTGTGTGTGTCAGTATATCGGATCCGTGCAGCTCTTAAAGTGACAGCAGCCTAATATTCCTGCTGACTCTATAATAACACTAATCAAACAACAGAAGAAAATGAGAAAATTCAATTGTTCTTGACTGAATAACTTTTGTAACTATTTTTGTAATGTATATTTTATTTATAAAGTGCAGTGTTATTTTACATTTGATTACAGTTTCTGTACCTGAATACCTGAAAATCTTAAAACTCTGTTTATTTCAGTTGTATCTATTTGTTGCGATTGCTAATTTTTTATTTGTTCTTTTTTAATTGCTGAGTCTTTACTTGTCATTAATAATGCTTGAAATTTATATTAGTTAGGCTAGTTGTTTTTCAACGGTATTTTTAATCCTTGTGTAAGTGTTCTTTAACCTGTTTATTTTTGTTCATGATATTCAGCTACAATGAAATGTTTTGCAATATGATTAAATGTGAATGATATCTAAGTTTTCTTTTTACCTTATTGAAATCGAAATTAGGAATCGATAAGCAGAATCTAAATCGGAAACGTTAAAATTAAAACGATACCCATTTGACATGCAAACTGAACTAGTAATAGTGATGTTTGCATTAATAAACTGGACTGGTTATGGAGGATCAGAGAGAAAACAAGGACGGACTCGTGTTTAAGACTCACAAACCCAAACACAGCAGCTTCAAATACTTCAAAAGTTCAGGATTTTTTCATGTTTTTGAAAGAGTCTCTTCTGCTCACCAAAGCTGCATTTATTTGATCAAAAATACAGTAAAAATGTGAAAAATTATTACAATATAAAACATCTGTTTTCTATGTGAATATATAGTAAAGTGTAATTTATTCCTGTGATCAAAGCTGAATTTTCAGCATCATTACTCCAGTCTTCAGTGTCACATGATCCTTCAGAAATCACTATAATATGATGATTTGCTGCTCAAGAAACATTTATGATTATCATCAATGCTCATATTTGTGTGAAATATTCTTTGATGAATAGAAAAGCACAGCATTTATTTGAAAAAGAATATTTTGTAACATTATAAATGTCTTTACTGTCACTTTTGATTAATTGAATGCATCCTAGATTAATAAAAATAGTAATGTCTTTCAAAAGACCTTTCAAACATTGCATCTAGTTACAAATCAACTATCTGTGCCATTATTGCATTATATTACTCAAAAGTAAAGTATTTAAATGTCTGCTTCAAGTGGATCTAATCAAATATACAACATAGATTAACTTATAAACCTCAAGTCACACAATATAAAGTGACAGTCGGTCCGGCTGATTCCCAGCTCAAGACATTCTGGTTCTGTTGAAGGAAAGACGTCACAAACACACACTTGTCCTGCTAATAGGAGACCCGGTGCTCCGGTTACAGTTCCTCTGTGGATCACAGTTTCCACACAGTGTTACGTTCACTTGATAACACTGTAAGCGCTGAATTATTCGTAAGCCTCTTGCTGACTTTTCAATAATTACGTTTGGCGCTGATGGCCAGAGGTCACGGGAGTTTCATTCACAGACTGTTGATGCAAACTGAATCTGTGTATTCAGTAACGACTAAACAAATCGCTAACACTTTGCACTTAAATATGAAAATATGAATGATCAAACAGGTAATTTCTTATTTATTCAAAACTAGTCTAAAATGGCCATTGATTGCAAAAGACCCAGATCTGTGTGTAAAAGCACTGATGTTACCGACAGTAGAAGCTATTTTGAGCTGCTAGCGACAGCTAAAGGCCCGCGGGTCGTTCGATATAACAGCACAGGGACGGTTCGAGCGTTTAATGTCTCAGGACACGGACCATCATCAGACACACAGCATTGCATCAGCTTACATAAGATCCACAGTAAAACACACGTCAGGGACAGAACATCCTAAAGGAAAAGTGAAGGATAGAGACGGCACAGGAACCTCACGGGTGTCTCAAACTGGGCTCAGATCTGCAAATGGCTTTTAAAGAGATCTCAATATCAACTTTTTTATGTCTGCTTTCATTTCTCTCTAGGAGAAAATGTTTTGACACAAAGTTTAAATTTAAATAAAATATGCAATATTTAAACTTAATATAAGTCTGCAATCAAAAGTCAGATATCTCAATATGAATTAAAATATTTCTCAAGAATCTTAAGACAAATTTGAAACTTAAAACATATTTGAGATTTCTATAAAAAAACAAATATCTCAAATAGCAAGTGAAATATTTCTCAATAAATGAAAAAAACTTGAAAACAATGAAAACAAAATATCTCTAAATGAACTCAAGTATTTCACAATAAACTTATGACAAATTTTAAACTTAATAAAACATATTCAAAAACCAAATATTTAAATATGCACTGCAATATTTCAAAAATAAGTTTGACAAGTTTTAAAATGACTTAAAAAAAAACATTTTTGAGATTTCTATGAAAATCAAAATATCTTATGAACTGAAATATTTCTCAGCAGATTTAAGACAAATTTTACACTTAAAAACACATATGAAACCTTTATGAAATCCAAATATCTCCATATGAACGGAAATGTTTCCTAATAAGTTTTTGATACATTTTAAACTTAAAAAAACATATTTAAGAACTCTATGGAAAACAAATATTTCAATACGAACTCAAACATTTCTCAATGCATTTTTGAGATAAAGTGGAAACTTGAATAAACATATTTGAGAACTCTACGGAAAACAAATATTTCAATATGAACTCAAACATTTCTCAATGCATTTTTGAGATAAACTTGAAAAAAACATATTTGAGAGCTCTCTGGGAAACAGATCTGTGTTTTTGGGTCACAACTGAAGAGATGCATCATGTTTTGAGGCTCAGGTTGTATTTTAAAGGAGCGCTGTTGTTCTGTAATGTCATAACACTGTTTTATTGATCAGGACGTTTGCGTTCAGTGAAAGCAGGCCAGATTACCCATAAGCCCAGTGAAAGTGCAGAGCCAAAGATCAATGTGTTATTTTAACTACTGTAAAATCAAACCTCCAGTGAAGTCACACAGCGCAGCTCAATACTGACACTCGTATAGATATCGTAACAGAGGGAACGATCTAGAACAGGCAAGAGTTTCGAGTGACGTCAAAGACACACTGAACAAACAAACCCTGTTATTTAGTGTTAGATTATTCACTGCATTCAATACATTTATCAAAATATATTTAATAACTAAACTGTTCAGTTTAAGTCTTTTCTAGGTTACGTCTTATTAGGTCATACTTACTAATTTGGGGAAAGGAGAAATGGAAACAATAAAGGTAAATATTTATAATAAAGGAAATATTTATTTTGGAGACTTTTTTCTCTCTTTTTCGCCCCAAATAAGAGCTAATAAAAGTGATGGTTGTAAACAAACAAACAAACAAACTAATAAGTTGCTTGAACTCAAGCAAACAGTCAGAGCACAAACTCCCCTAAATATCAGAATCAAATCCTAAAGCATTTGTTAAATGTCAACATTTGAAGAGAATTATGTAATTCAATTTGGGTCACAGAATGTAATGTGACAGAAACAGCATGAGAGCTTGATCCAGAGAGATTCAGGTTATCGTGTGTCATTTCAGTGATGGTACAGGTCATATTGCAGTTCTAATGTTATTTTAGCATTGTTAATATAGCCTAGTATTATAGTTTTTATTAATATCTTGAATTAGCTTTTATTTTCAGTTTATTTGAGTTTAAATTTGAGTAATTATGTGCTTTTGGGAGTTTGCGTGGGGGTTTATTCTTGTTTCTAATGAAAAGAGTCTAAGTGCCTATGATATTCAGTGAGTGTCTGTGGGATTTTCCCTTTTATCATCCAGCGAGTCGGATCCCACAGTAAAGTACTGGCACACCTCATCTGAGGCATAATAAACTGCTGTATGGTCATATTCTCATAACACAATGAGGGTCGCCCTCTCCGCAGGAAAGCCAAGGACTCAATGAGGAATAAATCACAGCTCGGCCACCAACGTGGCATTTCAATATGTGAGATGAGACGCTTTATCAACTGGCCTTGAAACCCTGCAGCATCACAACAACAGGGGCTTCAGTTTCGGTTCAGAAGGGTTAAAAAAACAAGCATGATGCATCTGATCCTGTTTCACGCTGAAAATGTTACAGGGAGTCTAACAAAGATCAGCAGGGGGTGGGGCCTAACCAAGATCATCAGGAGCAAGCCTAACTAAGATCAGCAGGGGGCGGGGCCTAACTAAGAGCAGCAGGGGGTGGGGCCTAACCAAGAACAGCAGGGGTGGAGTCTAACCAAGATCAGCAGGGGGCGGGGCCTAACTAAGAGCAGCAGGGGGTGGGGCCTAACCAAGATCAGCAGGGGGCGGGGCCTAACCAAGATCAGCAGGGGGCGGGGCCTAACCAAGATCAGCAGGGGGCGGGGCCTAACCAAGATCAGCTGGGGCGGGGCCTAACTAAGATCAGCAGGGGGCGGGGCCTAACCAAGAACAGCAGGGGTGGAGTCTAACCAAGATCAGCAGGGGGCGGGGCCTAACTAAGATCAGCAGGGGCGGGGCCTAACTAATAGCAGCAGGGGGCGGGGCCTAACCAAGATCAGCAGGGGGCGGGGCCTAACTAAGATCAGCAGGGGGCGGGGCCTAACTAATAGCAGCAGGGGGCGGGGCCTAACCAAGATCAGCAGGGGGCTCCAAGAGCCCTGGACAAGTGAGCAAACTTCATCCAGATCTCTCTCCCTCTCCCACACACACACACACACACACACACACACACACACACACAATAACCTGCACTGACTCATCCTGCAATTATTCTGAAATAAACAGGTTATTTGAATTCATGGAATTGTGACTCAAGTGTTTCTGGAAGAATCTGCTACTATTAGAGTTCAGACTGAAGAAGCTTTTAAGCTTTTATGCCTTAATACTGTACAATGAATTATTTGACCTGAGGACATAGATTTTGAATGAAGTAAAGGGATGATGGACAGAACGAATACATAGACAGACAATTCTGTTTCCTTCATAATCATCATTTAACAAAAATGCCTTGTATAACAGATTAAATACCATTTATTTAAATATTTCCTAATTGTCAGAGCCGATAGCCTCGGGCAGTGCTTCAAGTAGTCGTGCGGTTGTGTTTCGGGCGACCCGAGTTCGAGTCACAGCTCGGAGATCTTTCCCAATCCCGACTACTCGTTCACTTCACACTCATTATATTGCATAATAATTTCAGAGGTTTATATATAATATCACACTTTATATATAATATCCTACTATAACCTGGCTTACCTGTTATCCAGCAAATAAAAGGAGTTACTATTTTTTCTTTTATTCGGTAGAACTAGTTATTAATTTTTAAGTAGAGCTACACGATTAATCGTTAAAAGATAGTGATCTCGATTCAAAAACAAATGCGATCTTATTCCTAAATGACAACGATTCGCCTGTCTCTCTTAAAGGGATAGTTCATAACACCTTTTGAAAGTAACATGGCGCTTCAAATAACGAATGTATCGATTACATCGTTACACCAGTAGGTGGCGACAAGTTAAGCGACTATTAAAAATGTATTTGTCATTGAATCATTAATTCAAGAGATTCGTTCAAAAACACTGATTCATCCAGTAATGAAACAAGTCTTTAAGAGTGAGTCATTGAATCATTCACTCAAACTGATTCATTCAAATTAAATAGACATTTTTAAATAGACTGCAGCAATTAACATTTCGTCAGTACCTGTAGTGAATTACATGTTATTTTATTTAGTTAGAGAATCTCAGTTAGAAACAAAAAAATCGTGATTCTGAATTATCCAGAATTGTGCAGCTCTATTTTGAAGCCTTTTTCGAATAACGCATTCGGCTTCGGTCACATCCCTATAAGATAACATGTCTCTCTCCTTTCATCATGTTTTTCCTCTCTCTTCTATTGTTGGGTTTATGAAGACCTTCCCCTTCAATTAAGAGCACTGATTATTATTTACATTCATTAGCATTGAGTCGCAGCAGTGCATCTCTGAACCCTGAAGTGCAACGGTCCGCGGGACGCTGTGTATTTGAGCCCATTATATTTCAGGGCGGAGCCACATGATTGATGCTCATCCTGTTTATCTGGAGCTCCATGGCAGTCGGAGCAATAAAACTCTTGAGGGCCACTCAAGGCCTTGCTAATGAAATAATGCACTCCAGAAAACATTAAGAACCCATGAAAGCTAATGATGCCATTGAGTTTCAACCCAGGAGGAGCCCATTTATAGCAATGTGTTCTGATAAAATACCAGCACAGCACAATCAGGCCGCTAAATGATATTTTCTGGGGGTTGCTAAGCAAACATCGCTACTATGATTAGGCTACTCAGTAACCTAAAGTAAAGTTTTAAAGTTAAGTGTGCCAGGTGAAAAAGTACTATTAAATGTATTAAAAATGTACTTGAGTATGTTTTTAGTACAATACAAATATACTTTAATGCATGTTTAATACATTTAACAGTACGTTTTTCACCTGGGGTGTGTTTGTGCTCCAGAGATAAATCCTCAAATTATGTGGTTGTTGAAGAGAGGCGTGTTGTTACTTTACAAAGTTTTAAAGTGCAAGTTTTTGAAAACGATACTGTAATCGTCTCCATATAAACTACAAAAACACGAATTGGTGAAAACTGTGTCGTCATGCACATGCGTGTGACGTGTTTCTTTACAAAGTGACATCGCCACCTACTGGCCTGGAGTTTTTAGTCGTTTTTGCAGATCTGTGTGAACGGGGATCATTTTCACAATGTTGTCGTCTGTACGCGAAAAACTCAAAGGAAAAACGTTTCTCTTTTTAGTTACATTGATGTCATGTAAACGTACACTTAGTGACCAGACACACCATTTTCACATGCTGGACCATAAAACAGGTACACCGTAGTAACCACCTAGAAAATACCCAGAACACCTAAAAACAAGCTATGTCTTAGAAACCACTCAGAAGACATTCGCCTCCAGAATGCCTTAGTGACCTCATAGAAACCTCCCAGAACACCTTAGCAACCCCCTAGATACCACCCTGAACATCTAAGCAACATCATAGAAACCACCCAGAAACTTAAGTAACCACTTAGAAACCACTCAGAACCCTTAGCGACCATACAGAACCCCTCAGAAACTCCCTAGCAACCACCAAGAACACCTTAGCAATGTCCTAGAAACCACCCAGAACACCTTAGCAACCCCCTAGATACCACCCAGAACATCTAAGCAACATCATAGAAACCACCCAGAAACTTAAGCAACCACTTAGAAAGCACTCAGACCCCTTAGCAACCATACAGAACCCCTCAGAAACTCCCTAGCAACCACCAAGAACACCTTAGCAATGTCCTAGAATCCACCCAGAACACCCTTGCAACCTCTAAGTAACCACCCAGGATGCCTTGGTGACCTCCGAGAAACCTCCCAGAACATCCTAGCAACTCCCTAACAACCAGCCAGAACACCTTAGCAACTCCCTAACAACCACCAAGAACTCCTTAGCGTCATCCTATAAACCACCCAGAACACCTTATCAACATCCAGACCACCCTGTACACCTCAGTAACCACCAGAACACCTTAGCAACCACGTAGAGAACACCAGACCCCTTAGCAACCCCCTAGATACCAATCAGAACATCTAAGCAACATCATAGAAACCACCCAGAAACTTTAGTAACCACTTAGAAAGCACTCAGACCCCTTAGCAACCATACAGAACCCCTCAGAAACTCCTTAGCAACCACCAAGAACACCTTAGCAATGTCCTAGATGTACACCTGTAATGACCACCCTGTACACCTCAGTAACCACCAGAACACCTTAGCAACCACGTAGAGAACACCAGACCCCTTAGCAACCACCCAGAACACCTTAGCAACGATCCAAATAAAAATACCTAAATAATCAATTGAGATTAAGTGAATTCATCAATTAAAATCGACCTGATTTAACCTCGAATGGATTTCATTCACTGGATCATCACAGTCATTAACGTGATTATTAAAACATAAAACCATTTTAAATTGATGTTCCAGCAAAAATAACTTTATGATGATATGATGACGTCACGGTGATGTATGACTTTGGCCATAGGGCACATCCCGTGTGTCTTTTCTATGAGCTGTAAGCTGTGTGTCCAGATTCCCACAGTCCACACACACCTGCGTTACGCTTCAATAACAGGGAAGGAGAGCGAGTGTAACCGAGGATCATTAGCTGGAGCTTCTCAGCACTACACCTGCACACTTACATACATGTGTTTCCATCCGTGAGCTCGTGCTGCAGGTAAACTCCACTAAACACTGACCCGATGCACAGACTACAGCTTAAAAATACAGCATTACCTCAGACAGATGACTAGCATTATCACACGCCACCTTTCACGAAACAACAGGTGGCAAATGTGTCCATCAGTCAAAGGATGGCATGTGGAACACAAACACACGACTAGCTAAAAGAAAAGAGATAAAACACACGTGTCATGAATTGTGCATCGATACACTTCAAAATACACTTGCAAATACATCATTCAACCATTGCAAAGGTTTTTGAAAGAAATACTTTTGTTCTGCAAGGATTGATTAAATTAATCAAAACTGACATTTATAATGTTACAAATGTTTCAAATAAATGCTGTTCATTGAACTTTCTATTCATCAAAGAATCCTTAAGAATAAAATTATCAGTTTCCACAAAAATAATTAAAAAACATTTTTTTTTAACATTAATAATAATCATAAATGTTTCTCGAGCATCAAATCATCATATTATAGTGATTTCTGAAGGATCATGTGACACTGAAGACTGGAGTAATGATGCTGAAAATTCAGCTTTGATCACTGGAATAAATTACACTTAGTTTACATAGAAAACAGCTATTTTAAAATGTAAAAAAAAAAAAAAATCCTGTATATATATATATAAAAAGCAGGCTTGGTGAGCAGAAGACACTCTTTCAAAAGCATTAATAAATCTTACTGAGCCCAAACTTTGAATGGTAATGTACGCGTGAAATCAAGCTGAGATAGAAGCATCTGCATTCATGTTACTTGCGTAAAGTTATATAGAAAATATAGTATAGCAATAAATTCACCTGATATAAAAGCTCTTTTCTGATCATGTGATCTTGTCTCAAACATTCTTCAGTCTAAATAATCTATGGTAAAAGCGAATAAAACTAAAGTAGACCAAACACTCTGTCTCGACTCACATTCCCAGGAGATTTGGGTCCCAGTCCCTGTAGTTGAGTGGATTAGACCCGGTCTACAGGACCAGATGTTCAGTAGGGTCACAGTATGACCTCTGACCCCGCAGACACTTGTTGAATAAGTGAATCAGCTGTGCTTTTGCCTGATCTATCGTTAGCCATAAAAAGCAAAGCAAAGATTCATTTTACTTTCTATAAAAGTTAGCGTTACACTTTATTTTAAGGTGCCATTGTTACAGTGTAATTATATATTTTAGTACTGAGTAATATTACGTAAGCAACTACATGTACTTACTATAGGGTTAGGGTAGGATTAGGTTTTGGTTGAGGGTTAGTTGTATGTAATTATGCATAATTTACTGTTATTACTACGGTAAGTACATGTAAAATATGTAACAAGGACACTAAAATAAAGTGTTACCCAAGATAGTTTCTGGATGAGAAATAGCAACTAGATTTGCATCAAACCAACTTTTTAAAGCTAAAAAGCTAATATGGTGTTGGCCTTTAATAAGCATAAACAAGGTATTTTACTCTCTTTCACTGCATTAATGCACTAATCCATCTTATACATGCAGATATTAATAAACCCTCTTTGTAAGTCAGTTCAGATCAAAGCGAATGAAATGTAATGTTACTCTTACATCTATGATAATAATGTGACATTTCCAAGTGAAACACACACACACACACACACACACACACACACACACACACACACACACACACGCACACACACAAACACGCACGCATTTTCTTTATTTTTCAGGATTATTTGATGAATATAAAGTTTAAAATAACAGCATTTATTTTAAATAGAATCTTTTGTATCATTGTAAAAATGCCTTTACTGTCACTTTTGATTTAACGAACCCTTGCTGCCTATGTAGTGCGCTCGACATCAGTCCCTCACGAGTCTCCACGAGGCCCAGAATCTCACTGGGGTTTTGGAAGAGAGTTATGGATTTGTCATCGCAACCCTGAGCAGCTCGAGATCTGATAACATCAGCTTCACCTCTCCAGTTACTCGGCCGCGCTTTGAATAATTCTGATTATCCACACAGGTGCATCGATACCAGTGTGTCCATATCCATCTGGAGTGATGACTGAGTCCACACACACACACACACACACACACACACACACACTAAGAATAGGTCACCCTGATCTGTTTACCTGAGCCTCTATAAACCAACCCAACATCAGTGCTTTCCTGTGAACTTAACGTCTGTGTGTGTGTGTGTGTGTGTGTGTGTGTGACTGTTCACTGAGATCTCAGCTATAGATCGCCTGTGTTTCACCTGCTCACTTCAACACCGTGACCTACAAACACCAGACTGACAACTTCAGCCACGGGAATCCAGTGAATTTTAACTTATTACAATAAAAATTACCATGTAAAAAATTAAATTAAATAAAATTAAATAAAGTAAAATTAAATAAAATTAAATACCAGGCTGGCATCTTTAGCCACAGGAATTGGGAGAATTATAACATATTACAATAAAAGCTACTATCTAAACTAGTAAAATAAAATAAAATAATAAAATAAGATTTTATATATATATATAAACACCATGCTGGGAAGAATCCAGTGAATTTTAACTTGTTACAATAAAAAAGAAATGAAATAGGAGAAAATAAATTAATAAAATAAAATTAATCACATTAAAAATGAATAAAATATTTAAATTAAATAAATCCAAGTAAGAAATGCATATGTTGGAGATTATTAGTCAGCTAAAACACACACACACACACACACACACACACACACACACAGAAACACACTCACACTTAACTGATAATCATAGACGCTGAAACAAACAGGGAAGTAAAGCAATAATGCCTGATACGAGTGACAGACACAGAATTTGGCCAAAATTCGGCGTCTTACAAACCAGCAACGTCAAGATCTCAGCTATAGATCGCCTGCGTTTCACCTGCTCACTTCAACACCAGATCTACAAACACCAGACCTGTAATGCTGCTGTATTTACACGTCCCGAACCGAATCCTGACACCTGTTATTCACATCAAACGCTGGAGATCACCATCAAACCTTTAATGATGTAAATATGAATAATTCTGCTCTGTGAATGCGGATGAGAACAAACGAGTGCTTGAATAAGCATTTAACACACTACAGGTGCAGTTTAGGGGTATTTGACCTCTTGGCTGTTCAGTCAACTACAAATGAAGATTTATGAGCGTTTCTAATGGCTTTCTCCCACTCCCACAGCTACGACAGAAGAACAAACGCAAATACAGCCGGCACACTATAAAACCAGATTATTTTAATAACAACAGCCACAGTCTGTGAATATTAACAATGAAATCTCCGGGTCATATTTCATGCTATAATCTAAATGAAAATAAGAAATTATATTTTGAATAAATATAAATTTTTTGCAAAAAACAAGCATTTTTAAAAATTCTCATTAAAAAATCTCATTCTTATTAGAGTAATACAGAGTTCAAAATCATCTGATAAAATCAATGAAAATCATCATCATCAATAAAATAAAATAAAACTTTTTGCTAAAATAAATCTTCACATGTTGGAGATTTTTATAACAAAAGTAATATTTATTCTTAATATTATTTATTAATAATATATATTTTTAATAACAATTTTAAGCCTTTTTTTAAATTATTTTGACATTATGTACATGAACATTTATCCCAAAATTCTCATAAAAAAATCATATCACATGAATATGAAATATGAAAATCATCTTGCCCGGATGCATTCAAATCAGCATGAATCACAGCATGACAAGCTCTAATTTTAAATGATTTTATTAAATTATAATTTATTACAATAAAAACTACCATGTATACTAGTAATAAAATAGAATAAAATAACTCTTTGCTCAAATAAATCAGCATTTGTTTAAGATTATTACATTTAGCTATTTTCTAAACAAGACCACACACACACATTCTTAACTAATAGTCATAAACGCTGAAACAAATGAGGGAAGTAAAGTAAATAAAGCCTGACACGAGGGACAGGAACAGAATTTATCCAAAAGAAGGCAGCATTACATTGTCAGTCTCCGTCAAAGTGCCTATGATGCCTTAAAATACTGCCTAGGAAGGGCTCTACCACATTTGGAAACGCAAAGCCAAAAATACATAGTGCACTGCATATTAAATTCAGAACTCAAAACAGGGCTCATAATCAAATGAACCACTGGATTGTTTGCAATTCAAATGCATTGTGTGCAAATTTAAAACACATTACCCAGCTCACTATGCATCAGCCCATGGCCCCTGCAAATACTTCCACAGTCTCTAAGTGACTAGTCATGGATGATCTAAAAATATCAATGGTGTAACAAAGGTACAAGTATTTGACCTTTAACTGCCGTATGCAAATGAAATCATGCAGGAAAGATCAGGTCACAATATTCGAGCAACGCCACACATCCGCAGTGTTTATGAAATGCTCGTCAGTGTATCGGAGGTGATTCTTTCCTCAGAACAGCGTCTCTAAAGGCAGCGAGGATGGAAAAGCCCTGGTACTCGTCCAGACTCAATTCCCACAGTTCACATTTGCATGTGTTAATCGCTCTGGTGAAACTCTCTGCATTTGCTTCTGTACCAAACCCTCTGTTATGCAATATCAATATCTTAGAGGCCCAGATGCAATCTGCACACTTATTTTACAGTAACGCACACTGTCTAGACTCGAGATGGAGAAACTCTCGCAGGGTTTGCACTTGCTACTGATCTCAAAACCTGCAGAATGGATTTAAACATGATAAAATCTCAGGAAGATTTTTAGTAAGATTAGTACTCTGATTCAGCAAGGATGCATTAAATTGATCAAAAGTGACCGTAAAGGCATTTATATTATAATGTAACAAAAGATTTCGATCTCAAATAAATGCTGTACTTTTGAACTTTCTATATATCATCGAATCCTGAAAATAAAAATGTATCACTGTTTCCACAAAAATATGAACTGTTTTCAACATTGATAATAATCATAAATGTTTTTTGAGCATCAAATCATCATATTAGAATGATTTCTGAAGGATCATGTGACACCGAAGACTAATGATGCTGAAAATTCAGCTTTGATCACAGGAACAAATTACACTTTACTATATATTCACATAGAAAACAGCTGATTTACATTGTAAAAATATTTTACATTTTTTTACTGTATTTTGATCAAATAAATGCAGCCTTGGTGAGCAGACTTCTTTCAACAACATCTTACTGAACTCAAACCGAATGCTGGAAACCTTTTTGGAAAACACACATTTCAGCAAAAGTTCTTTCACTCCTCAGACGTCAGAAACTGAACGCACATCTGTACACTGTATCAGTGTAGACAGCATCAGTGATTATAATCACATCCAGTGTACGTAAATATCAGCCGTTAAGCGGCTGAACGCCAGTGGGCGGGGCCTGTGGTGTGATGATGTATAACTATTGGTCGAGGTCTTGCTCTGGAGGCGGGCATATGCAAATGTATTTGCCAGTGTGACATCACAGATCCTGCAAT
Source organism: Gila robusta (assembly GCA_030770095.1). Taxonomy (NCBI): domain Eukaryota; kingdom Metazoa; phylum Chordata; class Actinopteri; order Cypriniformes; family Leuciscidae; genus Gila; species Gila robusta. Next base: position 38,131 of record JAVALU010001375.1, read on the forward strand.
ATCAAAATGAGCCGTTTTTGGAGCTTGATTAAATAAATACTTAATTTATAATAAGGACATTTTAAGCAATGAAACTTACAGGATGTTTAAATAGTACGAAGACTTCTTAAATGTCAAAAGTTCAAGGCAAATTAGATTTCTCATGACCCGTTTAAGAGGATCTGTGATATAAACGCAAACACTCACATCTCACATTTGGGGCTTTGCAGGAACTGGTGAGTTATTGAGATCAATTACCCATGAGCCACTGAGCAAAACAATCCACCCCAGACGCTCACGGGGCAATTATTGCACATGAAGACTTTGATTAAAAAAACGCCCACTAAATAATAAATACATCACAGGTCTTTCAAATAAAAGAGTCATTAATTATGTAGGTATGTATCAAAATCAAAAGAAATTATTTTAATGACTTTATCAATTTGTATTTCTCACATCATTTTAATCAGCGTGGACGAGTTTCAAACAGAGTTCATGAGTCTGAGTTAATCAGAGGTGGTGCAAATATGACCCTCAGCAATAATAACAGCGGTTATAACAGCGCTGCTTTATGAAGCACGTCTGACACGAGCGTTGAGAGACAGCAGCCAATATGAACATGCAATTACCTAAACAAAAGGTGCGTCCCAATTCACATACTTGTGCACTATTCTACACCATTTTGTAGTACAAATATTGCGAGTAGTGCGTTCACACTGAAAATGCGTTCGCAAAAAGAAAAAGTGCACTTTAACTACACGGATGATGCACTTATTTAACCGGAAAAACGAAGTGTGGAACGTTTATTCTGCATTCTGCTGAATCCGAAGTGTTGCTGTACTTTGTTACTACTATGCTGTAATAAACTTAAAGGGATAGTTAACCCAAAAATGAAAACTAGCGCATGATTTACTCACCCTGAAGCCAGTTTTTTAGTCGATAAAGTTTTAAATATGGATATTTTTCTTACACGAACGCATCGCTTCGCTTCATCAGGCCTTTATTAACCCGCCAGAACCGTTTTGAGCACTTTTATCACGGATGGATGCGCTTTGATGGACTTCCAAAAAAATATACCCGTTGACTCCGATTATAAGGCTTGGAAGAGCCAGTACATTTTTTAATATAACTCTGATTGTATTCGTCTTAAAGAAGAATGTCATATACACCTAGGATGGCTTCAGGGTGAGTAAATCATGGGCAGTGTTGGGTAAGTTACTCAAAAAAAGTAATCAACTACAAATTACTAATTACTACTTTAAAATTGTAATTTGATAACATTACTGATTACTGCATGTAAAAAGTAATCAGATTACTAATTACTTTACTTTCAAGTTACTTTGAAAACCTATTAAAACTACAAGAATACACTACAAAGTGAAAGTTAGTTCACTGACGCAGCCGGCCAAACGTGATTAGAAATGCATTTTACTAAATATTTTTTTCTTAACAATACATTTGTAACGCAAGTAACTTAATTTTATTGACATCAGTAACTCTAATCAAATTACATACATTTTAAATGTAATGAGTTACATTACTGCGTTATCACGAAAAGTAATTAGAATACAGTAACGTTTACTTTGTAACGCGTTATACCCAACTCTGATCATGGGCTAATTTTCATTTTTAGGTGAACTATCCTTTTAACTTTTGAGATCTTCGACGTCCACATCCTTTTTTCTTACAGTGTATAAGTGCGTAGTGTATAGTGCATCATTTGGGACACAACTAAAGAAACAACTTACCACGAGGTTCCCGATAACCATGACCAGCATGAAGACCAGAATACAGAGAGGCTGACCGGCCACTTCCATACAATCCCACATGGTCTCAATCCACTCTCCACACAAGACCCGAAACACGATGAGGAACGAGTGGAAGAAGTCCTTCATGTGCCAGCGGGGCAGCGTACAGTCCTTGGAGATCTTACACACACACGACTCGTAGTTCTTCCCGAACAGTTGCATGCCGACCACGGCGAAGATGAAGACGATGATGGCCAGAACCAGGGTCAGGTTCCCCAGAGCGCCCACAGAGTTCCCGATGATCTTGATCAGCGTGTTCAGAGTCGGCCACGACTTCGCCAGCTTGAAGACTCTCAGCTGAAGGAGAAGGTGAAGAGACGTTTTGCAAACGGAACAAACGAATGCAAACAGAAACTAGTCAGTCAGTTAGAAATAGAGCTGCACGATTCCGGATAAAATTGAGAATCACGATTTCTTTTGGTTTCAAACTGAGGTCGCGATTCCGAACAGGCAACTAAATAAAATAACGTAATTTACTAAGAGGTTCTGAGAATTGTTTATTATTGCAGTCTATTTAAAATGTTTAATGAATTAATTATAAAAAAAAAAAAAAATTTAAATGGGTTGAATGAATGATTCAACGACTCACTTATAAGTACGTCATTGTTTCATTACTGGATGAATCAGCATTTTTTTAACAAATCTTTTGAATGAATGATTCAACGCCAAATACTTTTTTTAACAGTCACTTGTCGCCACCTACTGGTGGTAACGATGTAATCAATACAATCGTTATTTGATGCGCCAAGTTACTTTCAAAAGGTGATTTCTTCTATTTTGATCGCTTCTGTAGACATCAGTGTTTATATGTAAACTATAAACTTTTATCCCAGTTCTTCTATGATAATATGAATATTTGTTACACAGAAATAACGAAACTGTGTGGTTGAAAAGACTGTTTGTGAAGTGCCATGCAGACGTGAACCGTTGTCATTTGGGAATGAGATCAAGTGGGTGTTTTAAATCGAGATCACAATCTTTTAACGATTAATCGTGCAGCTCTAGATAAAAGCGTGTTTTACCAGTCTGAATGAGCGCAGGACGGAAAGACCCTCCACGTTGGACAGACCCAACTCCATGAGACTCAGACTCACTATGAGGCTGTCGAAGATGTTCCAGCCCTGCTGAAAGTAAAAATACGGGTCCAGAGCGATGATCTTCAAAACCATCTCAGCGGTGAAGATTCCCGTGAACACCTGACAACAACATGAGATCACACAAGTTGCTTTATGTACTTTATGTACAATGTACTTTGTTTACGTTTATGCATGTGGAAGATGCTTTTATCCAAAGCATTTCAATGCTATACATTTTCTGGAAATCGAACCCAATCGAACTGTTTGAGCTACAAGAATGATTATATTTATATGCATCTTTGCATAAATAAATATATACATGTGAATGTCTAAACAAATGTGTAAATTAGTGCTGTCAAATCGATTAATCGCATCTAGCATAAAAGTTTGTAAATATATTATGTGTGTGCGTGTGTGTGTGTGTATATATATATATATATATATAATGTATATATATATATATACACACACACACATATATAAACAAACATTTATCGATTAGACATCACTAGTATAAATGTAAATTAATGTATAAACAATAAATAAATAAATATATACATGTCAATGTGTAAATAAATGTATAGATGTAAATTAATGTATATAAACATAAACATGTGAACTTGAATGAATGCATTTTCATTACAGTTTCTACAGATGTAGATTTGCTTGAAAAAACAGTAAATATTTATTGTGATTTTCTTTGTTGTGAATATTACATTGCTGCAAAACTCTAGGATATGACCTGTTAATGTAGTACTGATTTTTTTTTTCTTTAAATTGTATTTATTACTTATTTTTTATGTACTTCTGAGTACTATACTATTATTGGCAGCTGAAAGCATAATTAAATTAGCCAATATATATACATATAAATATAAACAGGCATGCAAGGGGCGGGGCATGTGTAGAACTTTGTGATTGACAGGCGGTTGGATCCTGCAGAATCCTGAGATATTTGTGTATCGTGTGTATATCTACGACAGGTAGATACACACTTGCTTCGGGTCTTTTCTATATGAAAGTTGCTCTGTTTCTTGTATCTGGTATCTGCGCGTGTGGATGTGACTATGATACGTGACCCGGCAGCAGGAGGAGTCACACAAACACACGGTGAAGATGAACAGACCAGAACACCGTCTCTGGTTCTGCCGCGCGTCCCGTAATGAACGCTTTCATCTAAACAATAAACAGAGATCTGGAATGATATCTTCATCCTCTTTGAGAGTGAATCTCATGAAAACACGCTCAGGACGCATTTCAGCCGACCAAAACAAATTTTTTTTGTATTATTATTATATTAATTATTAAGTCTCAAGGCAAAAATGATGTATTATGTAATGAACATCAATTAAAGCACATTTTTTTGTGTGTTGAATCTGGACATTTTAATAGGTTTTTTATAATTCTCTTTATTGTAATGTAGTATTTTTACTGTATAACTGTAAAAATGTTAGAAATACAAATTAGTGTTCGTTTATTAAAATCAGCATGATTTAAACACATCACAATAAATAGTACTATTATGTAGTAATATAAATACTTTAATTAAAATAATATTAAAAAATAATGAATTTTAATTAAAAAAATTGGGGATAAAATGCTTAATAGGTGATTATTACAAAATTGCTTTGTTAATTTAAATAAATAAATTGAGATAAAACATAAATATAGAGATACAAATAGAAGAAAAAATAGAAATGTTGCTTTTAAATTATTTTATTTCAGTCTGTCTTTTGATTTTTATGGAATGCCAAAGCTGACTTAATTAAAAATAAATAAATACTTAAATAAATATACGAAGAAATGTAAAAAAGCAAAAATACATAAATAAATACATAAATAAATATACAAAGAAATGTAAAAAAGTACAAATAAATGAGTATTTATACTTTTATTTCCTTATTTATGTATAATTGTATTTTTTCACACATTTATTTATTTTTTTATTTATACATTTATTCATTTATTTATTTCCACTTTTATTTATTTCCACATTCATTTATGTATATATGTTTTTATGTCTAATCTTTTCTTTTTAATACAGATGAGGCGGAGCTATTAATAAATTAGTAATGACAACAACAAAAAAATAGGATAACCGATGTATTTTTCCACGAGTGTGAATGCGCGCGCATCATATTTTGCCTCCTGAATGCACGTGCAAACAGTATTGTTTGTATACAAGAAACCCGTCTATTGACTCAATTTTCTTTAGTGGCAAAGTTGGATCAAACATCAATAAACCACTGTGGATGAGAACTCAAACATGCGGAACATGTCAATGTTCAGACAATGAGATAACTTACAGTAGTCAAACTTGTGGAAAAAAAACATTGGACAAATTCACTGCCCAGAGTCTCGTACACAACTATCACAAGAGGCTACAAACAATCATAGATGTTTGAGGAGGCTAAACAATATTATGAACCAAGGGCATGTCAACTTTTGTGTTAACCCTATATAGCCTACCCTACATACAGTTAGGGTGATATACATGACTTAAAATGTGATACTGTCCGCACACCTCTTGCGTTTCGTTTGGTCACACACCACAAGGTGTCACTGTGGCCTCAAAGCTTCAGCACTGCCACTCTGAGCTCGATTGCTGATGTCTGAGGTAAAACACGCCCCCCTCATTAGCATACGGACAAAGAAATGTATAAATAAATAAATGTGGAAATAAATAAATGTGGAAATAAATAAATGTGGAAATAAATAAATGTGGAAATAAATAAATGTAGAAATAAATAAATGTGAAAATAAATAAATGTAGACATAAAACATATATACATAAATGAATGTGGAAATAAATAAAAGTGGAAATAAATAAATGAATAAATGTATAAATAAAAAAATAAATAAATGTGTGAAAAAATACAATTATACATAAATAAGGAAATAAAAGTATAAATACTCATTTATTTGTACTTTTTTACATTTCTTTGTATATTTATTTATGTATTTATTTATGTATTTTTGCTTTTTTACATTTCTTCGTATATTTATTTATGTATTTATTTATTTTTAATTAAGTCAGCTTTGGCATTCCATAGATTTTGGGGTAAAACATGATCTTCCAATGAGATTCACCCTCGAGGAGATTATTTTTTCTCTCCAGTCTATAGTGAGTCATTTTCATATCGCTGATGATGAGATGTTGGTGAGCAGGGCCGGCCCGAGGCATAAGCGAACTAAGCGGCTGCTTGGGGCCCCTTGGCCACCAGGGGCCCCCCAATCGAGTCGAAAAATCAAAAAAAAAAAATTTAGATAACTTAAACAAGTGACATAAATTAATGAATAAATATGAATGAGTGAATAATTCAAGACAAGAAAATTCTGATTTCATGATCAATATACCTGCCTACAACTGCTGCTGTGTCTGCCAGCGTTTAAGTCATGCGCATAATCTATACACCTCGCGCGTGCATAGACAATTCGTGCGCAACTGCGCATAGTCACGGTAATGTTAAGCCATGTCACAAAAAAGGACGTAGGCTATCCCTCTGGTGCCGAAAATAGAAAGAAGAAAAGGACAGAGGAGGAGAAAAAAAGAGCAAGATAAAAGTATGTTTGCATGATTATTTACGGTATGTTTTGTGCAGCAATTGACCCATTCCTATCTACGGCAAGCCCCGAGGGGAAAAATACATTGCATACACACATATACAACGAGCGCCAGTACATCATTACCGGTATTATAGTAACAGACTTTGTTGGATTCTGTCATGTACAATCCAACAAAGTCTGTTACAATAATAATGATAAAAAAAAAAGATTTTGAGGACAGTTACTGTATTGAGACAGTTGAGAAATAATAATATTTTTACAGTTTTCAACAATAACTGTCATTGTGGAACCCTTGCTCTTATTATGTTTCTGATTTCTCAGTTTTGTCATTATTTTAGCAAATAATTTATTTGATATGTTTTGAGACAGTTTGTTTTAAGAAGTTTCAAAGAGTTAGTAAAAGAGTAAAGTAAAAGTTAAAACTTTTTTATTTAAGTAGGCTATCTATTTTTTATTAAGTATTTATTTTGTATTAATACATAACCTCACTGTATTAATTTATAATGTATCATTATTGCGTGATATTTGTGTCAATAATGGTCAAGCACAGGTGACTCCGCGTAGTGGGAGGGGGCCCCCAAATCAAATTCTGCTTAGGGCCCCCAAAAGGCTCGGGCCGGCTCTGTTGGTGAGCATAACAGATTCATACAGATCATCATCATCATCATCATGTGCCCTGAAGCCCGTGAAACATTACTGACAGCCACTGCGCCTGCATCTCTCCCAGACACACACGATTCAGTGTGACTGAGCGTGCAGAGGCTTCACCTCTCAAACACAGGAGCCGTTCACACATCAACATCTCCATGAAGATATTAACTTATCCCTGAGAGGCGCACACACGCCAAAACATGCTGCGTTCTTTTAACCCAATATTGGGTCAAATATTGGACAAACCCAAACGTTGGGTTAAAAATCTCGCCTTATCTGTGAAAACGTCAAATTCGGTTTGTGAATTGAAATCTAAATTTAAATCTTTTTAAACTTTGTAAGTTAAATTTGCTGATTTTATTTTGCATTGTTTTGTTTTATTTTTTGTTTGTTTCCTTTCATTGTTTTATCATTTTGACTATGGTTCAACTGCTGTTGTGTTTATCGGTGCTTAATAAATACATGAATGAATGAATGAATGAATGAATGAATGAATGAATGAATGAATGAAAATGTAATTAAAAAATTTAACCCAATGGCTGGGTTTGTCCATATTTGACCCAAAGTTGGGTTGAAAAAACAGCAGTTTTTCGAGTGTACTGAACGTGAGGCCAGGAGGTCATTTCTGAAGCCTGAACTGAATGTGTTCACAGTGACGGACACACACAGACGACGAGATGCAATCGGACGTCAGGAAATGACATCATCATCGTGTCTGTTGAGACAACTGACACAGGAAATGACATCATCATCGTGTCTGTTGAGACAGCTGACACAGAAAATGACATCATCATAGTGTCTGTTGAGACAACTGACACAGGAAATGACATCATCATCGTGTCTGTTGAGACAGCTAACACAGGAAATGACATCATCATCGTGTCTGTTGAGACAACTGACACAGGAAATGACATCATCATCGTTTCTGTTGAGACAACTGACACTTCTGAAACTAACAATCAAACGCCTCAGTGGCGCTCTGGACACGGCGAACAATAGATAATAGAAATATAGAAGAAAATTTATATAATATAATATAACATAACATAACATAATAAAACATAATATAATATAATAAAATATAATATATAATTTATGAGTCATTAAGTGATTTTATAATTAAAATACGCTGAAAAAGCGTAGAGGGCATGACAAATGTATATTTTTTATGTTCATTATACTATATTTTACACAATATAATATAATATAATCTAAGAAAAATAAATAAACTAAAATTAAACAAAACTACTAAAATTACTGAAGTTGGAATGAAAATAAATTAAACCTAAATAGAAATATTAAAAAAAATACTTAAAATGACAAAAGCATGTAACAAAATTAAAATGAAATATTACATTTATATGGATTAATATGGATCTGTATTTACTTGTTATAAACTAAAACTATTAAAAATATTTTTTTGTTAATTGAAATAAAGCTGAAATAAAATAAAATAAATATTAAAGTAACACTAGGTAACTTTTCAACCTTCATAATATATTTCCAAGTCTCTTGTGATGGTACATCGACTTACAATAGGTTGAATGACACATCTGCCATAGCCTGACGGGGTCTGTAGCGTTTTTAATCGTACTTTTAAACTTCGGGTTTCGGGTAGTAACCGGCGAACAAAGAGAACTACAAAATTCGACTGCTTTACAGCATATACGTCACTTCCACCACCACCGCCACTTCCTTAAAATCGGACGTGCGAGCCAAATGTTATAGTCATGGCCGAAGCAGCACAGAAAAACAAGAAAGCAAAGGTTTTATCGGAGCAAAGCAAAAAGAGAAAAAGAGAAAGTGATCGCGTTAAAGGCAGAACGAGGATCAACATTGGGCCAGCGTTTTCTCGCTGGCGTGAGCTGAAGGAGGAGGAGGGGTGCCCGACCGATGCGGACTTGGCTGTCATGCTTTTGGACTAGTAAGTATATTGCTTGCATACTATCTCTTTGTTTTTTTTGTCTGCCTGACTATGTTACGGAAGCTATCTTATCCTCCGTTTATCTTCATGAATCAAGTAATGATAGTAGAGTAGCGAATTATCAATCTGGTAGCTAGTAAACGATATTCTAGTTTTTGTTGGTTAGCTATCGCTAGCATTCTCGTTCTGATTTGAACTTTGCAATCAATGAAATGCAAATAGCAAATGTTTGACCTAAAAAGTGTACTCTACTCAACATGTACAAAGAAAACAAACAAATGAAAGCCTATGTCTAAACGGCGTGTACAAGTTTGGTAGGGGCTACATTCTTGCAAGTAAATATATAAGATGTACAAAATCATATTTTAGGATACCTAACATGTCTGTGATATTTGTTTATTTGTCTTGCCTCAAGCTATAATGCAAATCGATTTGTAAAATTTGCAGAATCATTTATGGTAGCTTGATATTCTAATATTGACGATATATGGTTATTATCTACCACTCAAACATTGCACTGAAGTATCATATAGATTCAGTAAAACGGTAACCAATAGACTAGGCTACTATAATGACGCTGGCTTGTAAACGTGATCATAGCGATCATTTGTCGTTAGAAAAAAAAATAAAACCCATGAAATTATATTCATATGACATGCTGAAATATATGCCACTGTACCTGGGATGAAGACATTTCACACGCGACGCAAGCAGAAAACCTGCATGTGACCTCCTCCTACAGTGTTCAGGGCTATCATGGTTGTCAACAAATGCACGTGCATGTAGGATGACAGAGTTTACGACAGTAGTAGAGGACAATACTGTTTCCCAACTGTAGGGGGACCCCGAGAGCAAAAGTTACCTGGTGTTACTTTAAAAGAATATGTTGAAACTTAAAATAAGCTAAAGTGCTAATATTACTAAAACTACAAATGAAATAAAAAAGCTACACAAAATTATATATTAAATGTAAATATGACAATTCAATTTGATTCATTAAATTAAAATTATTAATTAAAATTAAATATGACATGATTATGACTATTAAATAAAAATATGAATAAATACTGTAACAACACTGATTCTACTATGAAATTTAGAGTTTACTTTTTTTTAAGAAAGATACGAAAAGTCACTCAAATTAAGTCTCATCTCAAATAACAACAACGAGAATAAACCGTTCGTAATCAAAAGTCAGAGATTTCGATATAATTTCCAAACGATCTGAACTTTATAGCTCTGTCATTTTACCACATGAAACCTAATAATCACTTTTATTCCTCGAAAAAGGAGTTTTAGGAGAAAAATCTGAGCCAGAGCTGATCTCTACATGAAGAGTACCGAGCAATGAAGGAGAAACGAATGTTTGTGGAGCGTCTCTCCATCCGTCAGTGTGAGTTTCTCCATCTAACACGATTACAAACAACACGTGACCTCTGACCTCCAGCCCGAGCGCAGCGAGACACGCTAACACACGCTAACACACGCGTGACTCACGCCTGTCTGCCTCTCTCTCTATCTCTCTCACACACACACACACACACACACACACACACACACACCCACTCTCTCTCTCTCTCTCTCAAAGCAACAAATGCTGCGTAAGCCAAATATGCAACAGTTCACACTCAGTGCAGGATATGTTGACACAACAAATCAAATCTCATGTCTTTGCCACCAATAAGAAAACTTTTAAATAACCTTTATAAATATATAATAAATAACGTTTTTTTAAATTCATTAAAATTAAATATTTTGTTAAATTAAATAAAGCTGAACTAAAATAAAATATATATATTATAAGAAAAATGATAAATGTTGCAAATAACTGTAATCAAATAATTTAAAGTACTAAAATTATTAAAACTCAAACTGAAATAAAATAAATTACAGCTACAAAATTCTAAAAATGAAAGAAAAAAAATCACATAAAATTAAAATAAAATATTAAATTTAGCAGTCGGGGTCATGACACGGCAAACAATATGGATCTTTATTTTACTCATTATTGTTAAATAAAAATATTAAAATAGTTTTCGTTAATTAAAATAAAATATAAGTTTTGACCTCAGTGTAGTTTTTCTCACAGAATAGCTCAATTTTTTTCCTCTCTCTTTTATGAATGCATTTATACTGTAATAATGCTACTTTTATTATCAGTATTTATGTTTTGGTATGCATGTGTGCATGCCTTGAAAAGGTGTAATGATATAATTGTTGTATTTTGCCTTTGCAACGAGACGCTGTTATTCTGTTGTGTTTAAGCTGAAGGGATGTTTGCGGGAAAATGTAACTTTCATGGTTTTACTGTATGTTGTTTTACTCCTTTCAATGACAAAATACAATAAAATAAAATAAAAGTTGCCTTTACAACTAATTGAAATAAAATAAAAATATATGAAATAACATCAACAGATTTCTGTGTAAGCGAAACATGAAGGAATTCTCATCAATGTCGATACAGGACATGCTGGCGAAATAAATCAACCAATAAGGAATCCTGTTTAAAAAGCCTGCAAAATATCCGCAAGACATTGGAGCAGAACAAATATGAGTCGAGTGTGTTGTGGCACGACTCCGGTACAGGTGTTGCTGTTACTGTAATCTACAGATGACAGACGCGATAATGCCGTCAGTCGTGACTGTCAGTGAACACACTCGTCTCGATCGGAGACTCCCTTAATAGACAGCATGTTCTCTGATAACTACAATACCTGCTACACTGATAAACAATATTTTGAGGTAAATACTTCAGAAAAAAACAATGTTATTTACATGAAAAAGTTAGTTCAGGCAAGGATTAAAAAAACTAAGTAAATTCTATATTAGTACTCAATTCAAGCGTGTAGAAATGAAAACATAAATATCAACGTTATAAAATCAACTTTTCTGATACTGGTGTTCCCATCATGCACTGGGCCTTGAGTAATTAATGAGGTTGATGTTTAACTGTTTTCCAGCTGTATTTACACTGTTTTATCATTACTTTTGTTGTTAGGATTAGTAAATTGCCATTTTGTGACATTTGGAGTTCATTTTCTACTCAAAATGACACATTCAAACACAAAAACGATCTATAAAATGTTACCGTCATCGTGTATTGTCGAGGTCTCTGCGTTAACATCATGCGTTCTGATAAGTAGATATGGTGTCTCACACAAAATCTATCGTATTAATTATTTAGATGTTTCTAAGTAAAGCATACATTTTAAACATTTGGTTTAATTCAGTGTTATATTGTTTAAGTGAAATGTATTGCAAAGTAAACTTCAGCTAAATAGATATTACTCAACCTTTTACTAGCCAAGTTAAAATTACTTATTTTCTTTGTTACTTTCACTTAATTTAGTTAAGTAGAGTTTACTTAATTCCATATGTGAGATTTACTTAATTTTACTTTGGCAAGTTTTTGGACAAATATTTTTTAAGTAAATTTTACACTGTAAGAAAATTACTGCCTTAAAGTACAATCAACTTGGAAGTTTAAGTAAATTACATTAAACTGACTTAAAAAAGAGTTGAATCTTGTATAACTTAGAAAAAAAGTTGCTTAACTTATTTTGATGAGTTAAAGCAATGTAAAAACATATGTTGTCAAAACTTTTTTTTTTACTAGTTCTGCAGTCTTACAATGTGCCGTTTCCCACAATGCAATGTGCTAAACGTGACCTTCCAACAGTGTTACAAATAAAGGTGATGTCAACATCTGCTTATTAAATTGGACATTTTTATGCATGAATATCAGTTTTGGCAAATGTTTGTCTTTTTCTATTTACAGTAACAGCCTGATTAGATTCCTATTAGAAATATCAGGAGTCGTTGTAATTGTTTTATATTAATGTCTTGATCATAATAAATTATTTTTAATATATAATTCATGTGTACACTCCACCATTTGGGGTCAGTTTTTTTTTTTAAAGAAAATAATGCTTTTATTCTGCAAGAATGCCTAAAATTGATCAAAGTGACAGTAAAGACATTTATAATGTTACAAAAGATTCAAATACATGCTTTTCTTTCTATTCATCGAAGAATCCTTACTAAATAAAATGTATCAGTTTCCACAATATGCTGTAATATGAACTGTTTTCAACATTGATAATAATCATAAATGTTTCTTGAGCATCAAATCATCATATTATACTGATTTCTGAAGGATCATGTGACACTGAAGACTGGAGTAATGATGCTGAAAATGCAGCTTTGATCACAGGAATAAATTACACTTTACTATATATTCACATAGAAAACAGCTGATTTACATTGTAATAATATGTAGCAATTTTACTGTATTTCTTATCAAATAAATGCAGCCTTGATGAGCAGAAGAGACTCTTTTAAAAGCATTAAAATATCTCCAAACTTTTGAACAGTAGTGTACATTTAACTAAAGGTAGATATAAACATTTTAATATAATGAAATATAATATAATGAAATATAATATAATATAATGAAATATAATATAATATAATGAAATATGATATAATATAATACAATATTATATAATGAAATATAATATAATTAATATAATATAATGAAATATAATATAATTAATATAATATAATGAAATATAATATAATTGATATGATATAATATAATATAATATAATATAATATAATATAATATAATATAATATAATATAATGAAATTAATATAATGAAATTAATATAATATAATATAATGAAATTAATATAATATAATATAATATAATATAATATACTCGGACACGTTGTATATTATATCATGTTAACATGATGTAATATTTTTTGAACACTAAGACAGCATTGTTGTATCTTGTTGCATCAGTAAATCATCAGTAAATCGTCAGTAAATCGTCAGTAAATCTTCAGTAAATCGTCAGTAAATCGTCAGTAAATCATCAGTAAATCATCAGTAAATCGTCAGTAAATCATCATCAGTAAATGATCAGTAAATGATCAGTAAATGATCAGTAAATGATCAGTAAATGATCAGTAAATCATCAGTAAATCGTCAGTAAATCGTCAGTAAATCGTCAGTAAATCATCAGTAAATCGTCAGTAAATCGTCAGTAAATCGTCAGTAAATCATCAGTAAATCATCAGTAAATCATCAGTAAATCATCAGTAAATCATCAGTAAATCATCAGTAAATGATCAGTAAATGATCAGTAAATGATCAGTAATCAGTCGTACTCACCAGATTCCCCACAGACAGCATCCGGTTGAACTCATCCGTCATGGGATAGTGTTCGAGAGCCATGAAGAGTGTGTTGAGGACGATGCAGATAGTGATGGCCAGATCCAGGAACGGGTCCATCACCATGATCTTCACACACTCCTTCACCTTCATCCAGCGAGGGCAACACGTCCACACCAGATACTTGTGTGCAAACACGTACCAACACGGGTGACACTTCTGCTGCGCCTCCTCCAGCTCTGACACACCAATGACAAAACATTACAGCTTTATTCAGCTATATGCGATTCGTGAACTTTCTTTTAGTTGTGTCTCAAACAGTAGAGCGTTGGCGCTTGCAACGTCAAAGTCATGGGTTCGATTCCCAGGAAAGCAAGAAAAATGTAAATGTGTATCTTGAAATGCAATGTAAGTCGCTTTGGATAAAAGCGTCTGCCAAATGCATAAATTTAAATGTAGTTATTGATGTTTCATTCTGAATCAACATGCACCAATGCTACATTTATCTCACAATCATTTGTTAACAAACAAGTATGAGCTCATTCTTTCTGCATTAAATTATAAAAAAATTTAAATTAATACATTTTTCACTAACTGTGATTTTGTATATGTACATTTCTGAAATACATAACTCTGATAACAGATCACTCTAAATTGTAATGTGGACTCATGCACTTTCTGTAAAACTGCTTTGAAATTATGTATTATGAAAAGCGCTATACAAATAAATGTGAATTGAATTGAATTATAATTAGTGCTGGGCAACATTTGATCGTGATTAATCGCATCCGAAATAAAAGTTTGTGTTTACATAATATATGTGTGTGTACTGTGTGTAATTATTTTGTATATATAAATACACACATATGCATGTATAAATTTAAGAAAAATGTGTTATTTATATATAAAATATTTATATTTACAGTATATATAATATAAATGATGTATAAATATATATACAGTATATACATGCAAAAACTTCTTAAAAATATACATGCAAATGTGTGTATTTATATATACAAAATTATTATACACAATACACACACACATATATTATGTAAACACAAACTTTTATTTTGGATGCGATTAATCGTTGCCCAGCGCTAATAAGTCATTCAGATTACTCTGTTGAGTACTAATGGTGTTAAAACATTAAAAAGGTTATTCTGTTGCATCAGAACACACACAATCCTTTGTGGCTCTTATTAAAACCAAGTGCAACTAACTTCAACCATTTTATACATATCTACCTCCTAAGCCCCGCCCCCAAAAACATGTCAGCCAATCCAATGTTGGAAAACCTGAAAGTGCACAATGATTGACAGGCATCTAGTGTTCGTGATCATAGTCAGATAGTTTGTTGCTGTTGTTTCTCAGGACTCGCATTTCACTGATTTCTGTCCGGTAGGAGGGATTTTAAACATGATATTAATGCATTAAAGTGTAGTATAATGACTGCTTACCTGTTTGGGTGAATAAATTAATTAAAAAATTACATAAATGAAGCAATAAACCATTAGAGGCCTCATGTCACTGTCTATTTAACTATCTGACTGTAAATAAAATATGTTTTTGGCAATGCTATACAAATGTTAAAAGCCAAAAATCTGCATTGAATAATTGTTAAAGCGGATTTAGACAATGTAAACATAATTTACAGCTCAGCGTTGCGATTCTCGTGGCCTGTAGCACCACATGAAAAGGTCACAGTGAAAGGTTAGCATGTTGTTTTTCTACCCTACTGAGGTTGAATCACACTTGATAAGCGAGGATGTGTGTTTGGGAGGAACCTGTAAGTGTTCTAATGAGAAATGAGACAGAGACGGACACTTTGTGGGTCTAGATTTGGCTCTGCGTCAGTAATGTGCCAGTAACTCGTGCGATGAGAAGCTGAGATGGTGTGATGCTCCACAGCAGGTTCATTCGACCTGTCAGGCTTTATTTCATCCTCCACAAGAGAAACTGACCAACAAACAGACCTTCAGTTTACACCCTCTCCACCTTAACACAGCAGCAACCAAACTCAGCACGACATGCGTAACATTGTGTTTTTGTATTAATGTTGTATTATGAGAATTGTTATTATTTTTTATCTTATATATATCGATTTAATTACATTATAAAAATATATATTTTTATAATGTTTTCAAATAATTCAGGATAAATTAATTAATTAATTAATAGTGTATTTATTCATTTAAATTATAAGAAATAAATAACTGTTTTAAAAAATATTTTTTAATAATTCAAAATAAATTAATTGATTAAAATTGTATTTATATATTTTAATTTAAAAAAACAAATAATTATTTTTAAAAATATTTTTTAAATAATTCAAAATGAATTAATTTATTTTTTATTTAAACTATAAAAAATAAATAATTATTTTTAATTAATTAATTAATTAAAATAATTATAAATTACTAGAAAAAAAAATTTCTTTAAATATAACAAAAAGGATTGATTAATTGTATTTATTTATTTATTGCTACTATTATTCAGTGTTTATTTATTATTATTATATTAGGCATATATTTATATAAACACAACATGTACAAATAATAATATATACTATTATTATTATTATTATTATTATAAAATCACAGATTTGATTTGTTTATTTGTGCACATTCATTTACTTCTGTCATAACAAATAGTCTTTCCGAATTTCCATGTTGGAATGGTTAAAATTATGAGAAGTATGAAATTCAGGCCCTGAACAACAAAAACATGGTGAAAACTATGATTACCATGGTACATTTTTATAAAGGGTACGTCTGAGTATTTTTGCAATATGGCTAATCCAGTGTCAGCATACTTATATAAATCAGTAAGTGGAAGCTAGCAATCTATCACACACGTATGTAAGCATCATCTGACATAACGTGCTCATTACAGTAAATCTGTCCTGCTGCTGTCCTGCCGTGTCAGCTTTCACATGCGTGATAATGAGGATTGGCATTTTCTTACGCTAGCAGGTCTAAACTCAGACCCTGTGAGCTCAGGCCTTCTTTCTGTTAGCAACTTTTGTGCTGACCAATCAAGAGTCCAGAAAAGACTCAAAAATATGGGCCATTTTTGTTCATAAATGACATTTCATGAGCAGTGGTGTCCTCTAGTCAGGAGAGCACACTAGCCGTACGATACAAAACAGCCTCCGATCGGCTTTTGAGGAAGTATCCTTATGCTTTTCCTGAAAAAAATACCACTGAGGTTTAAGACTCGTTCGCATCAAGGATAATAACTATAGTGATGACTATATTCGTGTCTATACAGCGCCATTGTGCTTCAGGCGATCCGAGTTCGAGTCCCGACTCGTGGACTTTCCCAATCTTTCCTGACCTTTCCTGTCTGCTTACTGTCCTATCATAATGAAGGCAAAAACTCTAAAAATAAATCTTAACTACATTTGTGTCTACATCGACAGATGATATTGTACTGTTTTTTCTAAGCGCGCTATAATTTGTCGATTGGCTGTCAGTGTTTTTATCATTCATCACCTGAAAAGAAATCGCTATGAAAGTAATATCGTTCTGTACTGTTTATTCTAAGTTCGCTGCAATTTTGTCTTCTGTCGCTTTAAATGCTTGTGCTCGTTAAAGTCGGATGGATTCTGATTGGCTGTCAACGTTTTCATCGTTCATCATCTGAAAATAAAATCGCTATGAAAGTGATATCGTTCTGATTATTTTAAACGTGCTGCAATTTAGTCGTCTGTCACTTTAAATGTTTGTGCTCGTTAAAGTCGGATGGATTCTGATTGGCTGTTAATGTTTTTATAGTTCATCAGCTGGGAAAAAATCACAATGACAGTGATATCATTCTGTTCTGTTTATTCTATGTGCACTCTGCAATTTTGCAGCTTTAAATGCTCAAGCTTGTTCCCAGCAGGAACATCGCAAACAATGAAAATGAATTTATCACTTGTATTAGTTTCTATATAAACTTAAACAGATGGTCTATTCATTAGTTTCCTAAATCACTCTCTTGATAGTAGGGTGAGCACCCGTCCCGGTTTGTCCCGCACGTCGCATATTGAGGAAATGTCCCGCATTTTCATCAGTCTGTTGGTTTTTAATTATCATATTAAGAAAACGAGCATGCGTTCTTTTGCCTTTTTAAGAAAGCATTTTATTTATTATTTTTGCGGCGTAGTTTTTCACCTATATCTAACAGCGCTTCGTCAGATGTACAAATACAACAGCCGTTTATAAATCCTATCCAATGGTTGAAAAGGACAGGAGTAAACACGGTCACTAGTGGGTTGTGACGGCTGTCAATCAAAATGTGGAGCGGTGATTCGTTCATGTGTTTCTGTCAGAAAACAAATAGATAATTCGGTAAATTAAATTTTAAATTTAACTGAATTTATCAACTTGTTGCCTGCTGTGGTTGTTTTAATTCACATCCTTTCTAAAAAGATTTGTTTTAATATATTCTTAATATATAAGACTGCCAATTATCTAATTTCATGTTGGTTTATATTTTATTTGTTAATTATTTATTTTGTTGGATTTTAGTTGGACTTGGTCAGAATTGTTTCAGAAATGGTGATCTGCATGATGTCTGCTGCCTTTGGGCTCAGTGATGTTGCATTTAAATAACATGTAAAATAGAGACATGTTATGTTACATTGTGATGTAATAGTGTTTTCTGGAAGGAAAGAATTTTTATCAGCTGAAAGGCAGAATACAAATGTTTTTATTAAGTTAGATAAACATTATATAACAGTTTAAGGTTATGTTTTAGTGTTGGTAACATGTCCCACATTTTGTCCCACACAAACTTATAATCGTCCCACATTTGGTTTGTTTAATGGTGGTCACCCTACTTGACAGGCGTAACAGATTTGAAACTGCGAGGACGTTCTGTAACGTTATTATTTATCGTCTGAAACGCTCAGGGAAGAGTCGGTCTACTTGTGCCGGCCAGGTGATGTCCCAGTCTGGAGCATCAGTGGGAGGGTTACACCTTTCCACTGAATAACAACAGTGAGCGACGTCTCGGGGGACGATATTAACCGTGAGCAGATGGAGACACTTCTCCTGGCCTCGCACGCACCTCACAGAAAAAGACTTCATGTGGATTTTATGTGCATAAGGAGTGTTTTCAGGGCTCATATCTCATTGCTGGCTCGTTTGCGATCGGTATTGGTTTGTTGTTGTTGTTGTGTAGCTGTCTTACCCTCCATGGCGTCAGTGATGTAGCTGGTGGCGCTCAGGGCCCGGTCTCGGCCCTCCTGGGGCAGCTGGGGCAACAGCATGCTGCTCAGCTCATTGGTGGAGTTGTGCCCCTGTAAGACCAGAACATTCACATAAATGCCTTCATAATGCAATAAACAAGTGCAGACTTCTAGATCTCAGTGGTTTCTCTTTCACTTATATTTATTTTTTATAATAATATGTATTACAATGCAAGTTTACAAAAACAAAAGGTTGGTTTGAGGTAGCAAGGGTGTCAGGGTGATTGCTAGGGTGTTGCTATGTGGTTGCTTAGGGCATTTATAGTATCCCTGTGCAGTTGTTAAGTGTTTTAATGCTTTTAAGCAAAGTTTTACAACAACAAAAAGTTGGTTTGAGGTAGCAAGGGTGTCAGGATGGTTGCTAGGGTGTTGCTATGTGGTTGCTTAGAGCATTTATAGTATCCCTGTGCAGTTGTTAAGTGTTTTAATGCTTTTAAGCAAAGTTTTAATTACAACAACAAAAAGTTGGTTTGAGGTAGCAAGGGTGTCAGGGTGGTTGCTAGGGTGTTGCTATGTGGTTGCTTAGGGCATTTATAGTATCCCTGTGCACACTCAAAAAAATGATATGTTGGCTTTACTTAACTTTTTTATGTAAACAGGTTCCACCGGTTCCACATAACTATGTTTCGTTAAACAAACATAATATGTTCATGTAACTTCAACATCATGGAATTTGGTCATTTTAAGCGACCCAATTAAACTCTGAGCTAATGAGATAATTAAGTGAATAATTGAGTGATGTTGAGCATTATTGAAGACACCTGATGTTAACAAGCAGAATCTCTGAAGGAGAAAACCGGAATGTTTAAGTCACCATTATGGAGATAAGTGTGTGTTTTAGTTGGGCTCTTGACCATTAACTTATTAACTTTAGATTTTGTTTGGCTGCTGTACATGAGTTATAACAGCCGGATGAACAATGAACTAAGGAGGTCTGATGGTGTTGGTTGTGTTTTATCATAATCATTATTTCACAATCATTTGACCTCAGTCACTGCACTCATATTGAGCCCAATTTCTGAGTTAAGTTTACTTTATTGTCATTGTAGATACTGTCATGTGCATACTATTTTTAGCCTTTTCAATGAAATTCAAATGATCAAATCAAGAAATAAAAAATAAACTTCTTAAAAAAAAAATTCCTGAGTAGGCACACACAGACATCAAGAATCAGCATATGAATCTCAGCAATGGTGACAAACAGATCATAAGCTCATTATTTATTCATGCAGCAATGCATGATGGGAGCCATGAATGAGTTTTGATTGGTGGCACCCAGAATGCACTGCAACATGCTTTATAATTGTCACCATTGTTGAGATTCACAGGCTGATTCTTGATGTCTGTGTGTGCCTACTCAAAATATTTTTTAGGAAGTTTCTTTTTTATTTATTGATTTGATCATTTAAATTTCATTGAAAAGTCTAAAAATAGTATGCTCTACAATGACAATACTGCTATTATTCGTGAGGTAAACTTAACTCAGAAAATCAGTTTAATATAAGTTCAGTGACTCAGGTCAAATGATTGTGAAATAATGATCATGTTAAAACACAACCAATACCATCAGATGACCTTTGTTTATTGCTTATCCGGCTGTTATAACTCACGTACAGCAACCAAACAAAATCTAAAGTTAATAAGTTAATGGTCAAGAGCCCAACTAAAACACACACTTATCTCCATAATGGTGACTTAAACATTCCGGTTTTCTCCTTCAGAGATTCTGCTTGTTAACATCAGGTGTCTTCAATAATGCTCAATCATCACTCAGTTATTCACTTAATTAACTCATTAGCTCAGAGTTTAATTGGGTCGCTTAAAATGACCAAATTCCATGATGTTGAAGTTACATGAACATATTATGTTTGTTTAACGAAACATAGTTATGTGGAACCGGTGGAACCTGTTTACATAAAAAAGTTAAGTAAAGCCAACATATCATTTTTTTGAGTGCAGTTGTTAAGTGTTTTAATGCTTTTAAGCAAAGTTTTACAACAACAAAAAGTTGGTTTGAGGTTGCAAGGGTGTCAGGGTGCTTGCTAGGGTGTTGCTATGTGGTTGTGTAGGGCATTTCTAGTATCGCTGTGCAGTGTTTTATGCAAGTGTTTTAAAAAGCACATTGCAATGTGGTTGCTGGGGTGTTTGGGTGGTTGCTAGGGTGTTGCTATGTGATTGCAAGGACATTCCTAGTGTTGCTGTACAGTTTCTACCTGTTCTGAATTACTTTAAGCACATTGCTATGCAGTTGCTAAGTGTTCTGAATGATTTTAAGTTCTAAGGGCATTTACTGTGTTGATGTGCAGTTGCTAAGTGTTCTGAACAAATTTAGACAAACAGCTATGTGGGTGACTGGATGGTTGCCAGGGTGTTTCTATGTGGTTGTGATTCCAAGGGCACTGCTAGTGTTGCTTTGCAGTTGCTAAGTGTTCTGAACAATGTTGGACAAATAGCAATGTGGCTGCTGGGGTGTATGGGTGGTTGCTAGGGAGTTGCTATGTGGTTACTATGGTGTTGTGGGCCATTGAGAATGTTAGTGTGGCTGTGCAGTTGCTAAGTGTTCTGAACGATTTTAAACAAACAGCTATGTGGTTTCTAGGGTAACTGGGTGGTTGCTAGGGGGTTGCTATGTTTTTGCCATTGCATGGGCATTGCTAGTGTTGCTGTGCATTTGCTACCTGTTCTGAATGATTTTATGGACATTACTATGGAGTTGCTAAGTGTTCTGAATGATTTTAAGTTCTAAGGGTATTTCTGGTGTTGCTTTGCAGTTGCTAAGTGTTCTGAACAGTATTAAGCTCATTGCAATGTGGTTGCTAGAGTGTTTAGCTGTTTGCTAGGGCGTTGCTACAGTGTTGTTGGAGATTGAGACTGCTAGTGCTGCTCTGCAGTTGCTACCTGTTCTGAAAGATTTTAAGTACATTGCTGTGCAGTTGCTAGGGTGACTGTGTGATTGCAAGGTGGTTGCCAGGCACTACTATTTGGTTGCTAGGGTGTTCTGGATAGCTCCACCCTCAATTCTCTCTGATATTCTGGTCTCTAGATATGGCTCACCAAACACTATATTTTACATATCATCTTTTACTTAGCTGAAAACACACACATTAATCTTCAACACTCAGTGGCATTTAAAATCGATTCTGTTTAGTGCAAAACAAAAGACTAATAACATCAGCTATTAACCCTCAGCAGAAAATGTCTTAAGTGTTAATGGGTGTTTTGGGGAATGTGATCATTTTTGTCAAACGCTTTTATGCATTTGTTTTCTAAACGTTTGCTGGAAGAGCCTGTTTTAATTGTTTTAATATGAGGCCTCTGAGACAAGTACATGATGTCTGACTGTAACAATGACCCTCTGATTATATAATGTGTTTTTGATCGCAGGTAATCAAAGGAATGACGCAGGAGCACTTCACATCGGCCCACCATAACGCCCACTGCTGCTGTTCAGACGAGTGGGAAACACCGCTGCGGGAGTGTGTGTGGGTGTGTGTGCGCAACTCAACCCTTATTCAACATCTGTTGCTACGTAACCATGACTACATCGCCAAGACAACAGGGTTTCCATGCCTGTAACACACAGTCCAGACAGTTCTCAGACTCCTTTCTGAGTATTTCAGATTTCTTGGCATGACGTTGTACTTCCGTTTCTTACAACTGGGTAAAAATTATGAATGTTGACCCCACATAGAAAACTTACTTAATAATATATCAAAAAGATCTACATTTTTTTCACCTAGACAGCAATGAGATTAAAGGGAAAGCAAACAGCTATTTTACATTGTCAAAATATTACTGTTTTTACTGAATTTTTACTGTATTTTTTTTTTTAATCAAATAAATGCAGCCTTGGTGAGCAGATGTCGTCGTTGAAATGTCTTTCAAAAGAAATGTCTTGCAAAGACATTAAAAATGTACCAAGTCCTAAGTTTTGAGTTGTAGTGAATATGTAAATATAGAGTTGATTTCAATTTATTTCTATATTTTTGCAGAACTATAAGCAATTAATCATTAGACAAAAGCAATAAAAATATCATGCATTTTGAAGAATTTTATAATTATAATTATAATAATGGTTATTATTATAATTATAATAATGATTATCTTTATTAAGATAGCAATAATATTGACATTACCTTATTATACAATATTATGTCATAACTCAAATGTAATCTCAATATAAACTTAATTAATTAATTTTTCATAATCTGAGCTGCTTCAGCTACTAGCTGCTAAACATTTCACCCAAAAAATAAAAGAAAAATAGAAATTATTAAAAATGCAGCCTATTTTTACTTTTATTTAAATTTTACATCATGCAAATAATGTCATCATTCAGCACAAAGCTTCAAATATATATTTTCTTAATTTTATCTTTACATTCTACTGTGAAATACTACCTGTAAAGGTTTTTTTTGTCAGATTCACTCCATGCAATATTCTTGATAACTTCTGTACACATCATCAAATTACTGCTACATTCGGCTTAATAGCTGATAATACAAAACGTCTAGACAAAAAAAAAGAAAAAAAATCCATATTGTCTGTTGGACTTATTAAATTAAAATAACCTCAGTCTTTGTATTTTATTTAGAATTACTCCAGTACTCCAATATTAGAATTATTCCAGTTGACATGCGGACAAATGAACATTTGCGAACGTAGGAAAGAGCAGAAGAGGTGGAGGTTCTTGCAGAACACTAATCCTTACACATTATGTTTTCAGTCGGCCAATTAAAGAAAAGAACTCATCAAAATCAGCTCAGAAAAGGCAAGAGCATAATGCATATTATCAATGTGAGTGACAGCTATAGAAGGACTGACTATATGAATATAACACACACACAGCAGTGTGTTCTGCACTCGTGTTAGTCTTTGAAGATGATGATGCTGTTTAGGAGACATTTAAGTATTTTTTAACACCTGGGTTGAAATAAATGGATTGAACTTTCCATTCATCAAAGAATCCTAAAAAATAAAATGTATAACGGTTTCCACAAAAATATGAACTTTCAACATTGATAATAATCCTAAATGTTTCTTGAGCATCAAATCATCATATTATACTGATTTCTGAAGGATCATGTGACACTGAAGACTGGAGTAATGATGCTGAAAATTCAGCTTTGATCACAGGAATAAATTACACTTTACTATATATTCACATAGAAAATTGTTATTTTAAATTGGAATAATATTTCACTATTTCTACTGTTTTTATTGTATTTTTGATCAAAAAGATACTGCCTTAGTGAGGGTAAAAGCATTATCATATATTTAATATTTTAGCACAATAAGTAAATAATCACTAGGCCATAGCGATAAAACATTATATGCAATTTAAAAAAATATAATAATAATTATTATTATTATTACAGATTAACCATTTATCGGTGTACTGACAAATTATGTAGAAATGTGTAAAGAAGTATCAGTCAAACTTCTTACTATACTTTAAAAAGTTATTTTTTCAAACTGGATTATGTTTTACAAGAAAATACTATCTACTTCAAAAATGCAACTCTTAATTCAATGAGTTATGCGCTAGTCGTTTCTAGTGACTAGCAATTTCTGAGTGATTTTTTTCCCCCGTTTTAATTTTTTTACAAGATTGACTCATTTCTCAACAAGAGAAGATATCAGCAGCGGTACTTGATCTATAGATCCATGTGCTTCATTACAAATCAATCATGCCGTTTCCAATTTACGGGATTCCACCTTGACCACCGGCTCATTTTGATTAGAAGCTTAAAGTCACTTACGCTTTCCTCTTTGACCTTCTCCATAGTGCAGGTGGGAAGCTGCAGAGGAGACAGCGGCCCCTGGCCTGAGACCCCGTTCTGGTCCATGGCTACGAAGAGTTTGC
This sequence comes from Gila robusta, assembly GCA_030770095.1. Lineage (NCBI taxonomy): Eukaryota > Metazoa > Chordata > Actinopteri > Cypriniformes > Leuciscidae > Gila > Gila robusta. The sequence goes on from JAVALU010001375.1 coordinate 63,423, forward strand.
CGTTGATGTTGAGGCTTGGGAAGAAGAACTGGGAGCTGTGACTGCATGTGCTTTGAGCGCTGGTTCGTCTCCGGCTCCAGGGAAGCGCCAGTGAACCGCCTCGACTGTCCGAATCTCCGTGATTGCTAAACTCGTCGTCGGCGAAATCCACCTCTGAATCTTTGTTCGGCGGCCGGAAGTTGAAGACGCTGACCTGACTTTCCCGTCTGGCCCTCAACGATAAAGTGCGGACCAGCAAAGAATGTGTTTGCTAGAAAGAAAGAAAGAAATTTGAGGCTTTTTCAGCAACATGATGGTGACAGAATTCTAGTTTTTTGTGTGAATTATTATTATTAATCCACCTTCATCCCCTCTATAGTGTCCAGCTTGGCTGATTTGTCGTCCCCCGTCATCCCTTCTGACATCGGCCTCGAGCTTTTCCTCCGGTCCAGATTCCCTTTGCCTTGCGAGGAGAACGGCGACACGTCAGCGGTCAAGATGGACTCGGTTTCTTGTGCTTTCTGAGCAACCTGAGAGACACCGGACCAAAAGCTGTAGCTATAGTCCCAATATAGCATTCATTTCTTATTGCTTAAATCAAGGATTCGAAAACTTTTTAGTCAGCCGAACCACTTATGCCGGTTTTAGACTACACAATATCATTCCAAAAATTTGCACGATCCATTTGTCGCCTTTTTCGCCTTTGTCGCCATTGGGTTTTGGCTTGCTTAGTTGGGGACATTTAATTTTATATTTAACAATATTATTACAACATTATTTTCCTGTTATCTCTGTAAAGCCGCTTTGAAACAATCTATTGAAAAAAGCGCTATATAAATAAAGGTGACTTTACTTGACTTGACGTAGGGTGTCGTCATTAACTTTTTTGCGGCTATTGGTTTTCTAAAGTTACTAGCCACTCAGCGTTTTCACTGGCCACAATTTTGACATCGATACAATGGGAAAAACTGCCATATAGATATTTTTAATATTATCTCATAATTTGGCAGCAGGTTTATTAGGCTCCTGTCACTTTAAGACCTGATGCACGGACCCAATATACTGATACACGTGAGTTTTCTTTCTCAACTGTTTACATTTACTTAAAGCATAACTGACTGTGTTTACATGAATACTCACCAAGACCGGCATTTTGACATTATTTTGTGTGTGTTTGACTGTTTAAGCGCAATAAGCATCGAAAAAAATAACTGAATTTAGTACTGAGAGGCGGTTTTGTTCGCACACATTTTGGGTGTAAAATTATGCAATGCTGAAATATGAATACGCTCCATATACGAATATGGAGAAATGAAAGAAAGATGATGATATTGGTGCTGTTACAATTCTTCTTTTTTTTGGGGGGGCTTTAGTACAAAACACTGCTTCGGTAGCCATTGTTTGTTTACGCCCTTGTTTCCAAGTTCCGCCTTCTCGATGACATCACGCACGTCGTTAAAGACGGCAAGCGATGATTGGTCGAGAAGCAACATGTAGTCTGAAATGTGAGTCAAAATAGCATATTCTGACTATCGTAACAGACAAAAATATTGTGTAGTCTGAACCCAGCATTAGACGTAAAACATATACATAAATATTTTAAAAATTTAAAAACATTGTCATGCTCACGTTTCTCTGATGTTGGTTGATGATCACATGCCATGCAAGTAAACAGATACAATATTTAGTCTTTATTTAATAAGTGTTTTTTTTTTAAAAAGGGCTGCAGATTATATTTTGCAATTATTCTGTCATATTGCGATTTGAACTGTGATATGGTAAACATTTCACTTTATTGCTGGACTTAAAAGTGGACTCTTTACATTCACACCGGTGCTTTTAGGAATTTCAAATTTAACCGAAAAATTTAAAATCAAAGATTATTAATTGTTATTATTAACATTAGTAGTTGTAGTAGTAGTTTCACTTCTAATTCTGAAGACAGAAATGCAATACTGTAGTAAAGTGCAATTTTACCGTAAAATGAAAATTAATGTTGTAATACTATAATCAAATTTTCCTTTTACACTACAAGTTACACTTGTAGTTACACTTACACTTGGGAAGTGATATCAGGCTATATCAGGATTTCAGTTTTATTTCGATTGTTTGTGCAGCCCCCTTTATTGTTATTTAATTAATTATTAGCATTCCATCATCTCATGAACCCTCGTTTGGGATGTGAATGGAGAAATGAACAGCTGATTTGAATGGTGACCCCGACGTACCTGCTGTTCCTTCTTCAGCTGTTCCATGGCGAGCTGAAACTCCTGCTCTTTCTGCAAGGCTTCAGCGATCGTGGCCTGGTTCTGCTCCTCGTACGCCATGGCCACCACAGCCAGGATCAGATTCACCAGGTAAAAGGAGCCCAGGAAGATCACCACCACAAAAAACACCATGTACGCTTTTCCCGCGGAGCGCAGAGTCTGTGCATCACAGAAATGGCATCGAATCACTGTGGCTGCAATAATTCGCAAATTGCTTTATCATTTGTTGTTGTAGATGTGCAATATCTTTTAACAAGATTCTAATTAGATGCATTGGTCAGGGTGATAAATCAATCATTTTGAGATAATCTGCATTGGCCAAGAACAAACTCAATTACCAAAATCTGCAAAAAGTGAATGGAGGAAAATAGATAAATAAAATTAATTTCTACATACATTACCATGCAAAAATTTTTGATGCCAAAATGAGTATATATATTTACATATTCACTACCGTTCAAAAGTTTTTAATGTTTTTGAAAGAGTCTCCTCTGCTCACCAAGGCTGCATTTATTTGATTAAAAATATAGTAAAACATAAATTTTTTAAAATATTATTACAAATTAAGAGAAATATGTTTTACTGCAATATATGTTAAAGTGTAATTTATTCCTGTGATCAAAGCTGAATTTTCAGCATCATTACTCCAGTCTTCAGTGTCACATGATCCTTCAGAAATCATTCTAATATGATGATTTGATGCTCAAGGAACATTTCTGATTATTATCAATGTTGAAAACAGTTCATAGTGAAAACATAGTTGAAAACAGTTCCACAGTTTTGTGGAAACTGATGCATTTTATTTTTCAGGATTCTTTAATAGAATAAAACAGCCTTTATTTGAAATCGTTTGTACCATTATAAATGTCTTTACTGCCTTTTGATCATTTTAATGCGTCCTTAAATAAAAAAATATATATTTTCAATACTTTTGAAAGGTCGTGTAAATGCATCTCAACTGCTTTACGTAAATTAGAGGAAAAATCAGGAACTTATGGCAGATGTTGAACAACCTGTACATTAAACCACATTCAACTGATGTCTGCATGTCACATAATGAGAGAGAACAGGAAGAATACTGACATGATGATAGAGGTTTTCCCAGTAATCTTGTGTCATGAGTCTGAAAAGCGAGAGGAAAGCCCATCCAAAGGTGTCAAAGCTGGTGTAGCCGTAGTTTGGGTTTCGTCCAGTCTTCATACATTCAAAACCATCTGGACATTTGCTGCAGAAAAGAGAAATAACTAGTTCTTAAAGAGGCCATGTTTCAAAGTGATGTTGTTTTTGTCTCTACTAGAACAGGTTTTCCTGCTTGAATGTTGATTATTGTTGACATATTCTCCATTGTTGCGGCTCCTCTCTTCCCAGTCTGTCAGTAACGCTCTGTTTACTTCCTGTCTCTATGAAGCCCCTCCTCCTGAAAAGCACACTGTGCTCTGATTGGTCGGCTGGAGCAGTGTGTTGTGATTGGTCGAGCGCTTCGAGTGTGTTTGGGAAAGTCCCGCCCCTTACCATAACCGCCAGTTTAACACACTACTAACTAACTCAACCAGGCCCCGCCCCTTTATTCTACGTATTAATTATTATAATGTGGAATATTGTGACGTGTTCGTTCCCGGAAGAAACTCAAGATACAATGGAGGCGTTTCAGGAGTTCAGAAACAGACACTGATATAGAGAATAACTGGAGCTTTTTCATGATCAAACAGCAACATTACACACTGAAGAAAGATGAACACGGAAAAAAGCATACAGGTCATCTTTAATTGCATCAAATTGTTTATAATTACTTCATCAGGGTTATTAAATTCTGCATTATGCCGGTCAGACAAGTAATTTGGTAAGGTCAATTTGTAAAGAAAGACTACACGCCTGCGCACATATATATTCAAACGCGCATATCTATAGACTAAACATGTAATATGCATGTTGACACACCATCACCGTTTTCACAGATTCACATTTTTTAAGTTTACACAGGTATTTTTTACCAACCGCAATTAGATTTTATAATCAGTGTTATATAAGATGATATATACAGATGATTAGTCGTATATAATCATAATCATAATGCTTTGAAAAAAATGATATTTGAGAACAAGACGTTGTTGTTGTGTATGTTGTTTGTTGTTGTTGTTGTTTATTTATTCATTGTATTTTTGTGCTGTTGTGACATATAAATTTCCCCCTGGGGATTAATAAAGTAAATCAAATCAAAAATGATAACGTTTTTTATAATTTCTCAAAACTTGCACCTTGGAACCCATTTCAAAGTTTGCGTTCTCGAGCAGCAAACACTGTTGTGTGCAAATGAACGGCCAGAACACATTAAAAGTTTTCTGTTAGAACGGTGTCGTGTTAGCGGCCCTTAAGTTAATAACTAATGATCTTTGCAACAGAAGTGAATCAATCAAAACTAACTTTATCTGGACAATAACTTTATTCTAGAGCTGCTGTAAAGCCAAAACAATCTCTGTTACTTTAATTTCTTTTTAATTAAAGCTGCTTAGAAACAATCTATATTGTTAAAAGCGCTGTATAAATGAAGGAGACTTCACTATAAACTCAAACTGAGACGTGATGTCTTTAACATAGGCACCAAAGGTGAGCGATCTTTGAACACTTTGTCTATAACTAATATTCATAGACAATATTAGTGAGAGGCTGGTGGCGCCAGTGGTTGGAGTCTGTGCCCGTCTTTACCAGTCTCGTTCCCTTCGGGCCGGCGGCGACTGGCTCTCAGCGGCTGGCATGCTGGAAGTGTGAGGGTGCGGGTGACGGGCGCTATCGCACTCACACACCTCGCCGTGTCCCTGAAGGACGTGCTAATGGACGGGCCCCACTTCATTTCGATTTGGACAGGGGCCCTCGGACCCGAGACACACTGATATCAACCGCGGTTTCCTTTCTCGTGTGGCACACGGTGCCAGAACGTGCTCTCCGACACACACTACTATTTACAGCAAACTTCATCAGAAAAAAATAAGTGATAGACAACTGATGGTTCAGTTATCAAAAAAAAAAAAAGAGTATTGAGTAAATATTTCATCGTGGTTTTAAAAACAACACAAATTCATCATGGTTTTAAAATCAACATTTAATCAGTATTTTTGTCAATATTTGATCATTATTATTTTATTGTAGTTTTAAAATCAACATTTAATCAGGATTTGTGTCTTGTTTTCCAAAAAAAAAAGTAAAGGAATAAATGAGAGTTATTGATTATATAGATTTTATTGACAATAAAAAATAAGATGAAAAGTTTTTATTAATATTCGTTCTGTATTATTTCATAATGATTAAAATGAACAATAAATAATAGAAACGTTTTTATCAATATTTGATCATTATTATTTTATCATAGCTTTAAAATCAACATTTAATCAGGATTTTTGTCTTGTTTTCCAAAAAAAGCTATGGAATAAATTAGTTCAATTGTGAAATTTATTTATTTATTGATAATATACATACAGTTTTATTAAAAAAAACTAGAAAAACTTTTTTTAAATTAATAATTAATCAGTATTATTTCATCATGTTTTTGAATGGTTTTAAAGACATATAATAAGTATTTTTGTATTATTTTCCAATAGAAAAAAAGTGATATCTAAATTAACATTTTTTAAATCATTATGATTTGTCTACCAGTTTAAGATGGCAATAACTAATGTAATCAGTACTTTTCTTGTATAACTATCTAAACATCCTTAAAACAAGATCAATTTACTTGAAAATCAACATTGTGCACAATGCCAATACTTATTTTCTTTAATCATAAATCTTAAAAACTTTAACCAAAGCATATTCTCTAAAAACAAGTCTTGTGCTATTTTGCTTTCAAATGAACCTTGTTTTAGCAATTTTTACAGGGAAACGAGAGCAGAATCTGCTGCTGGTTATTGTAATCGGCTCCATCACTGATCATCTATATTACTGTAATCGACTCCATCACTGATCATCTATATTACTGTAATCGACTCCATCACTGATCATCTATATCATCTATATTACTGTAATCGACTCCATCACTGATCATCTATATTACTGTAATCGACTCCATCACTGATCATCTATATTACTGTAATCGGCTCCATCACTGATCATCTATATTACTGTAATCGACTCCATCACTGATCATCTATATCATCTATATTACTGTAATCGACTCCATCACTGATCATCTATATTACTGTAATCGACTCCATCACTGATCATCTATATTACTGTAATCGGCTCCATCACTGATCATCTATATTACTGTAATCGGCTCCATCACTGATCATCTATATTACTGTAATCGGCTCCATCACTGATCATCTATATCATCTATATTACTGTAATCGACTCCATCACTGATCATCTATATTACTGTAATCGACTCCATCACTGATCATCTATATCATCTATATTACTGTAATCGACTCCATCACTGATCATCTATATTACTGTAATCGACTCCATCACTGATCATCTATATTACTGTAATCGGCTCCATCACTGATCATCTATATTACTGTAATCGACTCCATCACTGATCATCTATATTACTGTAATCGACTCCATCAATGATCATCTATATTACTGTAATCGGCCCCATCACTGATCATCTATATTACTGTAATCGGCCCCATCACTGATCATCTATATTACTGTAATCGGCTCCATCACTGATCATCTATATTACTGTAATCGGCTCCATCACTGATCATCTATATTGTTATAATCGGCTCCATCACTGATCATCTAGCCTATATTACTGTAATCGACTCCATCACTGATAATCTATATTACTGTAATCAACTCCATCACTGATCATCTATATTACTGTAATCGACTCCATCACTGATCATCTATATTACTGTAATCGACTCCATCAATGATCATCTATATTACTGTAATCGGCCCCATCACTGATCATCTATATTACTGTAATCGGCCCCATCACTGATCATCTATATTACTGTAATCGGCTCCATCACTGATCATCTATATTACTGTAATCGACCCCATCACTGATCATCTATATTACTGTAATCGGCTCCATCACTGATCATCTATATTGTTATAATCGGCTCCATCACTGATCATCTAGCCTATATTACTGTAATCGACTCCATCACTGATCATCTATATTACTGTAATCGACTCCATCACTGATCATCTATATTACTGTAATCGGCTCCATCACTGATCATCTATATTACTGTAATCGGCCCCATCACTGATCATCTATATTACTGTAATCGGCCCCATCACTGATCATCTATATTACTGTAATCGGCTCCATCACTGATCATCTATATTGTTATAATCGGCTCCATCACTGATCATCTATATTGTTATAATCGGCTCCATCACTGATCATCTATATTACTGTAATCGGCCCCATCACTGATCATCTATATTACTGTAATCGACTCCATCACTGATCATCTATATTACTGTAATCGGCTCCATCACTGATCATCTATATTACTGTAATCGGCTCCATCACTGATCATCTATATTACTGTAATCGACTCCATCACTGATCATCTATATTACTGTAATCGGCTCCATCACTGATCATCTATATTACTGTAATCGGCTCCATCACTGATCATCTATATTACGGTAATCGACTCCATCACTGATCATCCATATTACTGTAATCGGCCCCATCACTGATCATCTATATTACTGTAATCGGCTCCATCACTGATCATCTATATTGTTATAATAGGCTCCATCACTGATCATCTATATTGTTATAATCGGCTCCATCAATGATCATCTATATTACTGTAATCGGCTCCATCACTGATCATCTATATTACTGTAATCGACTCCATCACGGATCATCTATATTACTGTAATCGACTCCATCACTGATCATCTATATTACTGTAATCGGCTCCATCACTGATCATCTATATTACTGTAATCGACTCCATCACTGATCATCTATATTACTGTAATCGGCTCCATCACTGATCATCTATATTACTGTAATCGACTCCATCACTGATCATCTATATTACTGTAATCAACTCCATCACATCATATATTGTTGTAGTGGTTCTGATCATATATTGTTGTAGTGGTTCTGATCATATATTGTTGTAGTGGTTCTGATCATCTATTGTTGTAGTGGTTCTGATCATCTATATTGTTGTAGTGGTTCTGATCATCTATTGTTGTAGTGGTTCTGATCATCTATATTGTTGTAGTGGTTCTGATCATCTATATTGTTGTAGTGGTTCTGATCATCTATATTGTTGTAGTGGTTCTGATCATCTATTGTTGTAGTGGTTCTGATTATCTATATTGTTGTAGTGGTTCTGATCATCTATTGTTGTAGTGGTTCTGATTATCTATATTGTTGTAGTGGTTCTGATCATCTATATTGTTGTAGTGGTTCTGATCATCTATATTGTTGTAGTGGTTCTGATCATCTATATTGTTGTAGTGGTTCTGATCATCTATTGTTGTAGTGGTTCTGATCATCTATATTGCTGTAGTGGTTCTGCTGCTGTCATTGAGTTCCAGCACAGAGTCACTTGGAGAATTTGTCAGAGAAGCCCCTCTCAGCACACTGGCAGCTGGGATCGCATTGCCGGGACACAAAGCATTTTAACATGGTCTATTTCGGGCGCTAGAGAGTCCCTCTGCCCTGTTAGGGTCCCGAGAAAGACGTGCCGGGGCCGATGGACTTTGGGAATTTGTGTTGGTGCCGTGCGTGTAAACCAATATGAAGACCTGTGTGTTGTTTCTGTATCACTGCCCTGTTTGAATAACTGTTATGTTGTTATGAGCCAAGATGTACTCAAGGTTACTTCCTTTGGGAGTCTGATCTCTGAATGCTTCTGCCGGGATCATGTGGCGGATCTGATCAACCGGATTGACACGGGCAAGATTAAACATATCACTATAACAGAATACAGTAACAAAAAGACAAAGATAGCTCGGATGACGAGACACTGATGCTTTATTGTATAAAGATGATGCTGAAATGTTTAGGAAAATTAATATAGATGATCAGGGCTTGTGATTGGTTGATGCCAGGAGAAAAAAAGACACAGTTGGACTTTTGGAATAGATTTGACATGATGATCATCTCTAAATAAACTGTTTTCTGATTTAAATTACATATTGTGGATTGGGCGATATAGGGAGATGTTTTTTATATAAACATATAAATAAATAAAAATGTGTGTGTGTAATTTTTTTTCCATACATTTCATTAAAATTTAATATATTATGATTAATATTATAATATATAGTATTATATAATAAATAAATAAATATATATATTATATAATACTGTATATTATAATATTAATCATAATATTATGATCATAATCATATATATATATATATATATATATATATATATATATATATATATATCATTATATTATGATTCATATTATAATATATAATATTAATATTATTTATTTTATTTATTTTTTAGTTGTTTGCCTTTTGGATATGGCTATAATCTTCTCTATGTGCCCATAAACTGGAATGATGTAAAAATTACACATGATTTTTTTTCATGATGATATTGCTGGAAATATAAAAGCAAGCAAAATTGGTAATATCAAAATGATTTGAATGTACTTCTTATTTGGCTGTTAAACTTCCTAGAGACACTGTAAATGTTAATGGTTGACAAAAAAATGCATTTTAAGAGCATCATCAAATATATATATATTTTGAATATTGTCATAAGGCTGAAAATATTGATATATAATGTTTTTTTGCTATATTATCCCGCCCTTACCAGATACCAGGACCAACTAAGAAAATTCCCTGTTTTTCTAAACTTTTTTTTCGACAAATTGCCCATCCGAAACCCAGTCCTCCGCTCACAGTGTGATCGGCAGAGAGCGAGGGAATAACACACACTTCAACAGAGCGAGAGAGACGAGGTGAAACGAGGTGAACGCTTTTAAAACGCCGTCAGCCTTCAACTCAGGTTTCCGTCCAGGTTCACAAGGTGACCAGAGAGCTGTGCTGCTCACTAACAATGGCTAAAATAAGACCGCTGGATTAATTGACTTAATTGATCCCTGAGGGAAATAAACGAACAAGAGAAACAAACTCACTGACATGAAGAACAGCAGCTTCGAATAAAGCCGAATGTGCCGTACGACCTACACATGGAGATATTAATCATATTGATAACAAGATCGTCTCTTCCAGAGCAAAAACACATGTGCTTCTCTCAAACGTTAGTGTATATAGGCCATATTTGTATTATTTATTAATAGGTGAAAAAGACGTACTATTAAATGTATTAAAAATGTACTTGAGTATGTTTTTAGTCAAATACAAATATACTATAATGCATGTTTAATACATTTAACAGTGCGTCTTTTTCACCTGCTACAGTACAATAAACTATATATATATATATAGCCTATATATATATATAGAGAGAGAGAGAGAGAGAGAGAGAGAGACACACAAGTGTAAGTAAAATGAGATGCAGATGATGCTGCAAATTAACGTTTTTGTCGACTAACAAATCTGCCCATTAAAAAAACATTAAGCTGTTGGTCTGTTAGATTTGGTTGAATATTTCTGCGCTATTTTGAGTGAACTTTTAGCTCTATGTGAGTGACCTCTCAGTAAGTATCATTAAGGTCATTTATAGTGCTGTTAATATACAGCCTAATCACAGTTTATTAATAGACTATTGTTTTAATACACATCCACCAACACCCTATAATTAATACGACACACAAGACGGCGTTTCAATCGAGATGTTTGGAGTTCCAAGAAAATCACTGAGTGATAAAATCAAGTGTTTGTGAGCGAAGATGAAGGTCAATGATTACATGATACTAAATATTTATACACCACCATTAGCAGACAGCGGAGCATATTATATAACACTGACTGAGACCGTTTATCAGTTTTACATTACTAACAATAGAAACTAATGCTATGTATTATCAGAGATTATATCACTACATTTGTGCATGATGTGATAGTCGCTCAGTTGTTTTCAAAACAGAAAACTCAGTTTGTGTGTCACATTGTTTGTGCTGATGTTCAAACTCTTTTCTCTAATAGGAAGCACTGGGAAATCTGTGTCTGAATATGCCTATTATATAGTAGGCAAAAAACAATATTATGTCCAAATAGTATGTCCATATTCACAGCAGACAGAAAGTCCCCGGATGACCTGCGACTTTCTGAAGTGTACATATGATGGACACTTCGCTATCTACTATGAATATCATTTATACCACACACATTCATACTATGCAGAACGGTTGCAATGTAAGTTTTAAAGCAAATGTAGTACCTACTATATATGTGATTTCAGACTCAGCACTGATTTCAGTTCGTTCAGAAGGTTTATGTAGATTAACTAGTTCAAAAACTGAATCAATACTTCAAATTCTCCACACGGATCAATTGCAACTGTAACGTCTTCTTTCGTGAACAGCTTCACATTTTCTAATAAGTATTTTTGTCTTATTTTCCAGTACAAATATCTAAACTTTCTTAAGTCAAATCAAGCTAAATTACTTGAGTTATTAAGTCTGGGGGGAAAAAATATAAAAATTAACCAACTTTATGCTTAAAACAACAACAAATATCTGCCAATGGGGTCAGAAAAATTAAACTTGCTTTCCTTTGAATTAACTTTATTTTTGCAGATTTTTTTTCCCTTCTTGTTTTAGGCTTAACATCACTTCATTTTAAAATATTTTTTTTAAAAAAATAAAAATAAGAGCCAGAAACTGTATCTTGATTTAAGAATTTTTAGATATATGTACCGGGGAAAAAAAAAAAATACTGAGTAAAAAATTATTAAAATATTGGTTGTATTTAGTCCCAAGAATACTTTTTTGTTTGTTTGTTTTGTAGAAAGACTTCAGATAATCGTGGATTAATGTATTGTATAGTGGGATGGCAGTGGTGTTGATGGGCAAGCCATATAATGCCAGAATAAAGAATAATAATGGCTGAATACAAACAAAAGAATAACGATAAAACAATAATGGAGAACACGAAACCTTTCATTCACGAAAGGTTTGTTGAGTGAGAACAATAGAGCATGAATCGAGCCGTTCTCCTCGCTAGACATTAGACAATAGACTGCAAATGGGTGTTTAAAGAGCAATAAAATATTTTATTAGCATCTTATCATCCTTCTCTTAAAAACTCACCTGACATGATCTTAGAAAATGTTTTATAAAATTCAGTTTTAGAGATATCATCCACAGATCTGAAATGAAGCATGACCACACGTGTGGCTTCAGGCTTCAGTTTAATAGTTGTTACACTATATTCACATAATATTTTTATACATTTAAAAATTATATATTTTTTATGTTTGAGCTTATATATCTCCATATTAATAACAGTCATTAATTATGAGTCTTGAACTGTAAACTCTAAAGTGTTAGCTTTCTAAATATATGTTGGTTATGTGTTTATTCAGAATTACTTATGAGCAGTAATTTTCTTTATTCTTTATATGTCATTTATTCCCCACTTGCCAAAATGGGGGGTTTGGGGTACAAGGTTACTGTAATAAGCTAATTTTAGCAAGTAACTGCTTCTCGTAAATGATTACACTGCAAAAAATACTTTTCTTACTTAGTATTTTTGTCTTGTTTCCAGTCCAAATATCACACATTTCTCATATCAAGATGCATTTACTAAAGTAGTAAAATGACGTAAGATATTAAGTCTTGTTTTCTGGGGAAATAAGTAAAAATGAAGTGAGTTTTTGCTTAAAACAAGCTAAATTATCTGCCAATGGGGTTGAGAAAAATAATCTAAATTAACATTATTTTTCTCACCCCATTGGCAGATAATTTAGCTTTTTTTAAGCAAAAACTCACTTAATTTTGATTAATTCCCCCAGAAAACAAGACATCACATCTTATGCCATTTTACTCATCTAGTAAATGGTCCTTGATTTAAGAATTGTTAGATATTTGGACTGGAAACAAGAAAAATACTGAGTAAGAAAAGCATTTTTTGCAGTGTTTTTAACTCTTTATAGCTTGACCGAGCTTCTGAACGCTGATGAATCTTCTTTAGGAGCTTCTGTGTTTGACTCGTAAAGCGCAGTGTGTTTAACAGGCCTGTATTACACCTATAGACAAACACTTCTCCGTTTCCAAGGGCTGTTTTATCACAGGTGGACACGCGTTTGTTTGAGGCCTTTATCACTGCGGAAGACAGACGGATTTGTCCTTTGTCTGTTTCTGGCTTCGGCCAGATGTTACAATCAACATCTACAGGCCTCGTCGTAATTCACACCAACGGCCCATTAGGCAGCGAGACCTTCACATCCGCGGCCCAATAACTCAAGGAGAACAACACACACTTTCCATTACATCCTTCATATATTCCACTGCAAAAATGCTCTGGATTTTTGAAATCTCATGTTATCGATTAGCACTCGCTTTTAAGATAATGTTTTATCCATTTGATTCTCGCAGCTGCCGGCGACAGACGACTAACTTTCCAGACGCGGAGACAGAACATGTTGCAGAGTCTCGAAACATCGAATCCCACAGAACGAGTGAAATCCTAGAAGCATCCGAGGGATAACGATTCACTGACTTTATAATGACTTTAAAGTCCATTAAAGTCTGGATATTATTTTTCTTTTTATTCTTGCTGACTACTTCCTCTCAAAGTTAAATGGAACAAAACAATAGCAGTTTAACCCTTTAAAGTCTGACGTATGAAATCATGTTTTTTATGGAATAGTTTATTGAACCTTTAGATTTTTTTTTTTTTTTATCAAAACACAATAGCATATGCTTTTTATGTTTTTTGTTTTATTTTGTCAAGCTTTTATGGCTCATATAGTGAGAATATGGAGGAAAAAACAGCTCAGGCCCAAACTGAGCAAAAATATGCAATTTGGTGCAGATGCTGATATTTATATGAACAAAAAGATGAAATTCTGTAAATCAGTGAGATCTTTATAACTGATATAAAATCATTTAAATATCAGGCGTCTCTGCCAATAATGTCTTAGTAAGACGATATTTAAATGCTTCGTTTATTATCAAATCTCTGTAGTTTTAAAACATTTAATGCAATGCAACATTAATAAACTAATAAACCTTCCTCAAAAGCCTGATGATCATATTTCAGATAATCAAGCAAACCAAAGTTGCTTCAGTCCAGTTGAAATATTACTAACAATATCCAAGTTATTATTATGTTTACTTGATAAAAATCAAATTTCCCAGCTGAAAGACATGAGCTGAAGGTGGACGTTTGTATAATTACACTAAAAGGCCTTTTACTTGCTAAAAAAGTCAAATATCAACCCAGATACCCGCAATATTGCTGAGTTTTGAACAGACAAAGACTCGTTTTCTTCTGAAACAGGCACTGAGTGTGAGAGACCGAATTATCATCGAGTTCTTGAGGTTCCCGTGGGAGAGTTTATGTAAGTAGAGATATGACCATGAGCACATACTGTACAAACCCCTCAAGAGAAGACGCTTTAATGCGGTAATGTACGGCCAGATGCCATACACTCTCACACACTCATGTACAGTTAGCAAACACATGCGCTGACATTCCTCTAGTCACGCTAGCATGGTGTCCGTCATAGTGGGATTATTATATTTATTCAGTACTGTGTAGAAGGATATACAGATTCTTGCTTTGTACATTTCATTTTAACTACACAATACAAATTATTTTCCGAAGTTGTAAATTAAACAAAGATTATTGGAGTGTTTTACAATACTATTTCAGTCTTTCTACATCAAAATGTTAAATTTAATTCAGTTGCTGCTTCTTTGTGATTGTTTGTGAAATTTACTAGCAATTACTGAGTGAGAAAAACCTTTTTTTCAGTGTCCTTGTATTATGTTCGAATTCTGGGTACGATTTTTATGTCGAGGATCAAATCGACCCAAAATGGATTCAAATACAAGTCACAAAAAATCACGTTAAAACAACAGTAAACCTTTAATTATTAATAATTCTCACACCTTACAGCAAAAATAAACATGAGATAAAATTATTTTTAAAACTATTTTTTAACCATTTGTTTAAAAAAATGAATATTATAAACAGTATTTTGTTTTATTTTTACATTTTTTTTGTTTTATTTTTGTGTGCTTTCCTGAAGTAACGCCAAAATCATGAGTTCGAACTGATAAAAGTGTACGCCTTTAACACAGTGTACATTTTTTGGGATAAAAGTATCTGGCAAATGCGTAAATGTAAATGTAAATTCCATCTAAGAGTAGTTGAGAAACTGACTTAAAAAATGCATAAAAATGTTCACTTTTTTGAATCTGAAATTGCGGGTCAAATTGACCGAAGAACATCAAAATCGTCAGAAATTTTGTACTTGCATTCCACAACATCTCAAAGAGTCAAAACTAAGCAGACATGTTAATGACCCTAAATGAAAAATTGTCACAACATTTAAAAAAAAAAAAAAACAATCCTAGGTTAACCAGTATTGCTGTAGACTCGATTTTGTACATAATATTCATTTGACAAAATATCATGAAAAAAGCAGTTCGGGGCCAGTTCACACAAACACCTTCCTCTTGATTCAAGGGCGTTATTGGCGTCTGAATGTGAGTTAATCGAGGCCACTGACTCAGACTGTACATGTACATGCAGTTCTGCTGAGTCAGACACTTCAGAGACACAACTATATTTACTTTAGTCAGACTCCACACTGACTGCCTCTTAGATCCGTTATGCCCTTTTATAACAGCTGTACACATCAGCTGACTTTTCCAAATGTAGTTTGGACATTCAAAAGTGTTAATGTCACTTTTAGAACACGGATAGTTCCGCCCCTGAATCCTGATTGGCTGAGCCACGTTTGAAATACAGCAATGAAGACCAAACATTCCATTCATAGTTTTCACATAGTTTACTATCTTCCATCTGTTTCAAACCACAAACCATTTCTCTCAAAAGAATAAAAACAAAGATATGTGAACGAACTGCAAGTTTTGGGCACTTGTGATTCATAAACAGCATATTTCAATCACTAAAAACAGCGGAAATTCTAAACCGTAATCCTAATATATTAAGAACGTGATAATAAAAGATTAAATTCAGTATACACCTAATAGATGATGCGGTAACACTTTACAATAAGGTTCATGAGTTAACATTAGTTAACTATCTTAGTTAACATGAACTAAGAATGAACAATACTTCTTTAGCATTTATTAATCTTAGTTAATATTGATTTCAAGATTTACGAATACATTATTAAAATCAAAGGTTGTATTTTTTAACATTAGTTAATGCACTGTTTGAACCTTATTGTAAAGTGTTACCCATACTATATACTATATAGGCAAGCAGAGGACCCAATAATGTGAACAATGCACGTTAAGCATTTTCTATAATGGGTTTCAATGGGAAAACAGTCATACTTTGCATTTTACAATCATATTCTGGGTTCATTTGTTCATCAGTATATATAGTACGCATCATCAATCATATGTATGCCGAATATGCTGTTTTAACATCTCTTCCTCTTTACTACTAATTATAGCATCAAATAAACATGAATGAACATCAGAAGGAATGCTGAAAGATACAAAGCAACCTAATTAACAACAACCATCGTTAATTAAGTAAAATACCACGGTAAAATAATTGTGCCACAACCTTGAGTGTCTTATGCAATTCAATCAAAGCACATTAGATACATGAGCACATTAAACTTACCCAGCATCACTTGCATTCCCACATATTAAGGCGTCTTTGGCTCCTTCCACTTTGAAGTAATTATCTGGAAGAATAAAAAAAACAAAAAACATTTGATTCAAAAAAGGCAAATGCTGCAGATGATTTATGACTGATTTGCATCTCTCAGAAATACAGTGTTTTCATCTCAGAGTGCTTTTTTTAGGTTGTATTTAAATGGAATCTCAATTAAAGTGACAGCATTCACAGATAAATATTTACATGATATTTATTATTAAAACATGTAATGCTGTCACTGTACTGGAGGTTCAAAACATGCCATTGTTTACGTGCTTGAAAAACCCAGCTCTTAATTTATTAATCTTAAATTATAAATTACAGAATTGGATACGGATAGTTACATATATAAAACATACCAGCCCCTTAAACGCTTCAATCTGACTTCAGCTGACCAACTTTAGATTGAGTTTGAAATGTTTCTCAGCATTGCAATCAATACATGTGGATGTAAAGCAGAAACTGTTGAGACATCCATTGTTTTGCATGGATTTGAAGAGATGCAGTGAACTCGTGGGTAACACTTTATAATAACTGCACGCTATTAATCATTAGTTAAGCAGTTTATAAATACAGCTATAAATACTTTATTCTTGATTTAGAAGCATATTTATAATGTGTTTTATAATTGTATTTTCATACTTTATTAAGGATAAAGTAAAGGATTATTATTAAGGATTGTCAGTTAAATATTGTATGTTCTGTTTTTGTTTCTTTTTTGCACTTTATGACTTAACAATATTTTGTCTGCCTTGTACTTTGTACCATTGCCTGAAATAAAATGAATAAAAAAAAAAATAAAAAAAAAAAAAAAAAGGATCAATTTATGATTTCTAACTGAAGTGTTGCATTATTTACAAACCAGTTATTTAGGAGTTGTCAGTGGTCATTTACACAGTTAGCAGACAGGGATTATGTAATTTAAGGTGCTGTTTATGCAGTAAAGTGCAGTGTTGATCTCTTCAACGGTGTATCGTACTATGGTAGTGACGCAGCGAGTTACGGCGTTGTACGGAAACGCACCCCTGATTAAAGTTGGGTTAAAAATGTAGATTTCTCGATTTTTAATCAATTTGAGTCTCTCTTTTAGTTTATGCTGTTTTCAGTTGATGAAAGAACAAAATATTATTTGTAGCATCTGCCACCTGATAATCACAATACACTTTGTGCTTTCATGCTTTTAATATGAAACAAAGTCTCAGCTTTCAAAATCGACCAGTTTTATATAGGGGAATCGAATACTCTGTAACTGAAAGGCTTATTAATACCTTTGTTTTTTCCCACATTGACTACTGCAATGCACTTCTTGCCGGGAAGTGCAAACTTGAATCAGCCTCTGTCACACTGATCACATATTGTAATATGAAGTATGTTGATCATAATTCTGCAGTTATATGACTAGAGTCAGGAGAGTCGACGTCTAAGATGAGATTCAGTCTATATTTTTTCCTTAACCCGGTCTTCAATATTTAATATATGTTTGAATAAATTCGTTATGAAAACATGAGTTTATAAACAGCAATTATATTTCAAAAAAATAATTGGAGTAAAAATATATTTAAGTCAATAAAAATGTATTATTCGAATGTTATTATTACACGTTTATATATATTTAATTTATAAATCTATACAATTATGAAAATTAATACAATCTATACAATAAAATAAAAAAATAAAAAATTTTCTTCCTCAGTATTTTTGTCTGGTTTTCCAGTACAAATATCTAAACATCCTTAAATCAAGATACATTTCCCAGTGGAGCCAGAATAATACACTAATTTCCCCCTTGAATTAAGATTATTTTCTTGACCCTATTTGCCAATATATTTTCTTGTACTTAATTTTGATAAATATTGTGCAGTGTAGGAGCATCAAGTCCATCAGACCTTTCAAACTCCATTAACAGTGGTTTGTAAAGTGTGTTAAACTCATGAGGAGTGTTTTGTTCTCTGTGTTTTGGACCAAGAACACCATGACGAAGCACATCAGGAGAAAGTCTTGTCTATTTCTGTCTGTGTCCTACATCTGCGTTCTGCAGGTCAACTTATCCAGTGCCAGCTCTGTCCTAATTGCTATTCTAATGAAATGAGACCAACCCAAAATAAGACTGAATCTCATCTTAGACGTCGACTCTTCTGACTCTAGTCATATAACTGCAGAATTATGATCAACATGCTTCATATTACAATATGTGATCAGTGTGACAGAGGCTGCAGGGTTCATTCAGGACATTTAGTCAACTGGTAATCTCTATGTCTGAAGTATTTATTCAATCAAAGCTAATTGTAAGTAGCAAACAAGTATGATTATGTAACCACAGTATGATTATGTTGCATAAACATAACCATCATGTTAAGAGTCTTACTAGTCAAACCAACTAGCAGTTAGTCAAGGACTTACTTATCGTAATTAATTTGACCAATCTACCTTATAATGGTATGAACAAAAAAATAAATAAAGAAAAAAAAATCTTTTAAAGAATTAGAATTTTAAGTTGAAGTTCTAAAAGAAAAAGAACTAAACAAATTAAAGCTAAATAAGAATTAAAAATAAATAAATAAATAAATAAGACAAAAGCACATACCAAAATGACTAAATCTTAAATTAAAAAGAAAATGAACACTGAAATACAAAAATGAAAGCTGAAAAAAAAAAGTTAAAAAAAAACTAAAAAAGTTGAAATAAAATGAAATGTAAATATTCAATGAAAAACTTTTAAAAAACTTTAAAGAATTTAAATTTTAAGTTGAAGTTCTCAAATTAAAAATAACTAAATAAGAAAAAAGCATATAAAAAATTGCTGAACACTGCAATTATAAAAATGAAAGCTAATTAATAAACAGGCCTACAATAAGTAAATAATATCAAAATTGGATTATAGAAAAGACCAACTTTTTTATATTTCAATGGTTTCTTCTAGAAAGTAATGATATTTTTACTAAAGTCTCCTGAATTCTTCACAGTCATTTTTATAGCTCTATAATCTCGCTTTAAAGCAGTTTTTACTGGATTCTCAGTCTAATCTCATCTCGACTCCAGAACATCAGAGAGAATTGAAGGTGGACTCTTGTGACTCGGACTAGTAAAAAACCACCTAGCAACGAGCTAAAACCCACTCAGAAGACCTTAGCAACCGTTCGGCCACACGCCACACGTCTGATGTATGAGATGAAGATATTGTTTCTGATAAGCATTCAAACTTAATGTTCACACCGTGAACAAAGCCACATGATCCCATTCATTTCTATGGAGGGCTGGCGACTTCCGGCGACATTGACCGTTGGCCACAGAATGTAGGCGTGTCAAGCGACGCGAGACACGCGACAAAAATTAAATAAATTTCAACTTTATGCAAATGAGAAGCGGATTTCGCGAGCGACAACCAATTAGAGGGACTGTCAGTGGAGCTCACGTCACCGTCTCGAGTGCCGGCAAGATCCGGAGCGATTTCACTGTTTCGTGTGATTTGACCGTAACCACATACTACATGGATATAATAAAATAAAATGATGCATGGAAAAGAAACTGTCGACAGTCTTAAGCCCTATTCGCACGGGATAAGTATTACCTGGTGACCTCTAGTCATTTGTAATAATTGCGGAGGATGTCTGTGATCTTAATCCCGAGGGGAATCGGCCATGTCTGTAATTTGTAAAGTAAAAATTCCCCCGCAAATGACTTCCATATTTCTCCAAACACAGAGGTCCTGTGATAATATTAGTCCCGTGCGAATCGGCGTCTCTGTGATTTGGCCCGGTCGTTTATAATTTTTTCAAGGTTTTTGTTTCCTGTGCGCTTTTTTATCCATCTTTCGCGAAGGATGGCGGCTGCGTGGGAGTGTTTTAATAGTATTTTGGGTGCTGGGTCATATCGCTATACACCACAACTATACAATTTGCAGAAAGAGAAAGCTGAAAACCATCAGAAGAGCAAAAACAATGATTAGATGGAGATGATTGACATGTATAGCAGCATGCGGTAAGGCACATTATTCTGTTTATGATATATCATACAGCTAGACCTATAATAACGACAAGACATTTCCAAGCAATCGCCTATTGACATCATATCCGGGAGATAAGTCAGTAATTCGAGTAAAATCACAGGGTTCTCTTATCCCGTGTGAATGCGCCACACGAAATTCAGATGTGGGGGGGGGTGATTTCTAAATCACACGAGGTCCCCAGATAATACTGATCCCGTGCGAATAGGGTTATAGTGAGTTTGATTCATACATTGATAGTTTGTGTGTTGTAATTTTATGAGGCAAGTTTAGCACTTCTGCAGTTCATTTTACAGTTTCCCCTGCATTATCTTGACTATTAGGGACAAGAAAATTGATTATTTGTCAAATTCGAATGACGCTTTAGTAATTTATGACAGTATGAGTGAGTTTAATTTGTTGGTTAAACGATCGATCATTAATCTAGTAAATGATTTAATCTGCTGTGGTAATATAACAACACTCTCCAACAGCATAATGCTACTTTTAATTCTTTTAAGCCTAATTCCTAGTCAAATTAGAATGATATCTTAGTTGCATATATCACTTGTGATGGTGTTTTCTATAGATATGGCCAGACGTGCAGTCTACCAATAACATCAGAGCGCGTCACACAGGGCTTTACATACAGAAGATCTACTTGAGGAAGTCCATGTTTGAGCTTCACTGACCTTCATTATTGTTAAAATCCTCCAGCGAGGGCCAGGTTCTGTTATTGCAGAAGAAAGTGCTGTTGTTGTATGAAGGTAAGGTGGTGTTGAGACAGTGTGTGGTGCTGCGCACACACTTCTGACGCAGGTTCCCCATGAAGAGCTGCAGGCCGATGAGAGCGAACACACTGAGACAGAAGACCGTGAGGATCATGACGTCCGCCAGCTTCTTCACCGACTGGATCAGCGCGCCGACGATGGTCTTCAGGCCTGAGCGGGAAACACCAGCACGTCACAAGCTGATCGCTACACTATTTCTACTTATTTTAATTTGTAGTTGATCAAATCAAAGCAATTGTCATTTCATTAGATCAGGGTTGAGCACCATTCAAAATCTGAGCATCAACTGTCATTGAAATATATATACATATATTATTATATACTACATGAATAATTATTATTTTTAACATTAAGTTGACAAAGGTGTGGGTGACATGAAAACTGTATAATTTAAATAAAAATTATTATTATCAATAATAATATGTTTTTGTACATTTTATTATTTTTAATAACTATAAACGTTCTTTATGTATTTTTCATGTCACCTATACTTTTTTAGTCTAACACATAAAAAAAGTATAAATATATATTTTTTTTAATGTTGAAAAATGTATGAAAATAATATATTAATAATATATTTTTATTTATTTATTTTTAAACTATTCCACTGTTACAGTTTCATAATTACATGCAACTAACCCTAAACCAAACCCTAACCCTATAGTGAGTACATGTGTTAATTATTATTACACAGTACTTACATTTATAATTACACTGTAAAGCCTTAAAATAAAGTGTAACCTTTTTTGTGACTGTTTTGATTGTTTTTAGTATTTCTTCCCAATCAAATTCCAATTCAACTTCCAGTAAATTGTTGCCAATTCAAGTCAAACTAACACCGTTCTGAATGTTGCCAAACCCTGGATCACATCATTAATGCATCAATCAAACACATTAAACCACAAGCACAGCACGGCACATCTAGGTCTGTCTTCACAAACATTTGTGGGTGCGAGAAGCACACAAAATGTGACAGTTCAAAACAGACGCTTCTGTGGAACCAGAACCTGCACTTTTCATGCGTGAATTTACCTGCATATTTAATATATAGGCATATATATGTGTGTGTTTTTAACTTTCATGTGTATAGTTGTGTTTCTGATTCCATAAGAAGCGTCGGCTCATTGGCTCATCATGCAAAGTCATGTTCCTCTACATCTACCCATGCCTTTAACATCAACCACCACGGTGCAATGAGACTCTTAGGGTGAGTTAACTGAACCCAGCGCTGACAGGTGACGGTAACTCGACCTATTAACCCTGATGGCATTTCACTAGTGTGTGTAAGTGACCTGTAGTCAGCCGCTCTAATGTGTCTAATGTTAACAGCTTTAACTGAGCAACAGGCCCTGGCGTCGGTTCTGTTAGCATTTTTTCCATAGGGACTTAATGTTCGGCTAAAGTGCTAACTAATATAACCAAACTAACCAACCATGAGGTGAATCACATCATTATAAACTTTCCTTTAAAGCAAAAAACATTGAAAATACTAGACTGTGTACTTAATGGCTTAAATGAGGAAAAGAACTACAATCCCATGAATCATTGCGAATGAAAATTAAAGTATTTTAACAGCATCGCAAGACTGACTCGATGACATCATTCAATGCTTCATCAGAGTGGGCGGAGCTTAAGAGTTATTTTGCCGCTGTTATTTGCAGTTATTATAAGGACCATGGGATCTTATTTCGGAAAAATATTGTATGGTAGTCAATGGTGAGAGACAACAAATATTTGGATCCCGTTTGAATTGTGCCCTGAATTACACATATGATGTTTGTCAATTTAAAAGATACATTTTAAAGTCAAGAAAGTTGCAGTTTGATGTAAAACTGTTGAGGTATAAGACTGTGAAAATACGTAATTACAAAGAATACAAACCCAAAAGGCGCGCATGTGACGTCATACCTTTTCTCTCAATGAATGAAGCTAACTTTACTGAAGCTAACGTCTGTCATGTTTTCTATAGTCTAACGTTATAATCGTAACGTTACGCCGTCATGCCTGTGTGTTTTGTACCAGACTGCACACACACGAGCTTGGTGACGTACATAGTGCGAGACGAGAGATGTAGTTCATTGAGCGATTTTCACATAAAACTAAATGTTACTCTTCTGTTTTATGACAAACTGTGACTTTCTTGACTTTCATAATTATCTTTTAAATTGACAAACATCATATGTCAAGTCAAGTCAAGTCAAATATATTTATATAGCGCTTTTCACAATACAGATTGTATCAAAGCTGCTTCACAGTATCAATCAAAACAACTTAACAATGTTTGTTTATTACTGGAAAAAAGACATCCAAGTTTGGTAGAGCTGATCAATGGTATGATTGGTTAATTAATTTGAATATCCCCATGTGTGTATGTGTAATTCAGGGCACAGTTCAGACGGAATAAAAGATAAGTTGTGTCTCGCCATTGACTACCATACATATTTTTTCCGAAAAAAGGTCCCATGAGCCCATGAAAATCAAAATCAAAGTATTTTAACAGCATCGCAAGACTGACTCGATTACATAATTTGCATGCTTCATCAGAGTGGGCGGAGCTTAAGAGTTATTTTGCCGCTATTGGCTCACCGCTGCTCTCTGATTAGGCGAATTTCTGTACAGTATCATGGGTAATGTAGTTTTTTTAACAGTTATGATTATTTTAAAAATAAGTTGAAATAATGTGGACTGATGGCTTCAGCAATAGCATATATCATCGATTCACAACCCTTAGCTCACAGTAGGTTTATAAGTTAAGATCAATATCCTTATGGAGAAAATTAATGGATTTGTATACTTTCAGAACCGGACTCTATGGCAGTTGCTTGGAAAACTGAGATGTTGGCTAATTTAAAGTCCCCGTGTGGTGAAAACCAGCTTTTATATTTTTTTGATATGTCTATGTGGTGTTTTTAATATGCTTTAAGACAAACCATGTGTAAATTCATAAGTCGACAGCATTGCTGAGTATTTTCTCCTTAAAACTGCAGTGAATCAAAGACAGTCTCAAAAACACGCTTTGAAATCGCTGGTGTTTCTGACGTCACAAACTACCTTGTAACCAATCAGATCAACGTGTGATCGTCAACGAGTGGATCTCTGAGCTGACTGAGTGAGTGGAGGCGGGGCTCATTTGCATATTCATAGAACCGCGCATACTAAATGAGGCAAGGGTGTCGAGTTACATTCAAGATATTTTAAGGCACGTTTGTTCAAGGAAAAAACGTTTAAATATGTCATTTTGGTGATTAAAGGTGAGTTTTAAGGGATACAATCATTGACTACAGGAGGACTTTAAGAATGTTTAGATATTTGTACTGGAAAACGAGACAAAAAATAAATAAATTCGCAATGCAAAGGCTGGTCTGGTCTGATGGTTTTAGAGAGGTTTTGTCCACTTAAAGCGCCTGGTTTCAGTTTTTGCCCATCTCAAAAGTCTCATTTTCTACATTCTGCATGTTTCCAAGAGTGTTTTGGAAATGCTTGGGTCATCCATTAGCACTGCAGGCCTTGGCGTTCGTCGGCCTCTCACCTGGGATGACTGAGATAGTTTTCAGTGCTCGCAGAACCCTGAATGTCCGTAACGCTGAGACATTGCCCAGGTCCACAAACTCAGTAACATATCTGCAATAAGCGAGAATTGGAGCACAGACAATGACAACAACACCAACAACAGGCAAACAACAACACAGCGGAGAATGAAGCAGGAATGCTGGGAAGTTTCAGGAGCTGCGGGAAAGAGATGACTGGAGAACACAACGCGGGAATAACCGGATGCAGGAAAACTCCTGAGCTTTTTTTTTTTTAAATCTTTTTTTTTTGTTTTGCTATTGGACTTGGACAGAGAGCAACACACTAAACTGTTTTCCTTGCGCACAGATTCAGGAACGTCTTACCTGGAATTACGGAAATAGTTTTCAAAGCGCGGAGGACCCTGAACGTTCGGAGAGCTTGCAGATTGCCTACTTTTATAAATTCAGTTAGAAACCTGCAGAATCAAATTACAGTTATATGGATAAAAGGACAAACAACTGAAAGACAGAAAAAAGGGAGAAAATTAAAGCGTCAGGAAACTAAACAACCTCATATGATGTTGTACATTTTACTCTATTAGAGAAATAGTTTACCAAAAAAAAAAAATTTTTAAGGAAGGAATAGTTCACCCAAAGAATTATTTAAGAAAGGAAAAAAAAAAAGATATATAAATAGCATATAATCTATTTATTATTATAAATATTTGTATTATTTTTTATTTTTTTATTTTTTATCTAAATGGCTTTAGTTAATTTTTTTGTTGTTGCTGATTTATTATTTTCTATACAATCAAAGTGAATATTGATGATGCTCTCACAAACAGAACCATAAAGTTATTTATCAAAATAGCAACAAAGTTATTTAGCAAAATAGCAACATAAATTCACAGAAAGCTTTCAGGGATTTTCAAACTTGTTTGTGAGCTCAAACTTTGAGATAAAAAATATAAAATATAAAAGCTTAAAAAATTTGAAGGTAATATTTCAAGAATTTAACATGTTCACAGATCTCTGGTATCACATGACATGCAGAATAAAAAAATAAAATAAAAAAAAATATATGTATTTCATCTTTCATAGTAAGTGTTTTATTTTTGGTTGCTTTTATTTTTAAATAATTTAATTGAATTTGCATGTTCACAGTTCTCTGATATCACATGACATGCAGCAATAAAATATTATATATATATATATATCATCTTTTGTAGTAAGTGTTTTATTTTGGATGCTTTAATTTGCTATTGCTATTGCTATAATGCTATTAATTAATGTATTTTGCAGAAAAAATATCTACCAAATGGGTCAGAAAATAAGAACATTTTTCTTATTATTTGTTATTATTTCAAACAAAAACCCTTAATTTTGATCAATTTTTTAGAAAAAAAAACCCTAATCTTTGGTCGTTTTGCTTCTACAGTAAATGTATCTTGATTTAAGAATGTTTAGATATTTGTACTGAAAAACAAGACAAAAATGTGGAACTTTTTTGCAGTGTTTGTATTTTTGGGTGAACTGTCCCTTTAAGTCGGCACATATTTAGTAGCTGAGACGGGATGAAGTCGTATAACGTTGTCGGCTTTGTTTCCATATAAAATGAATCCTCTCTGATCATTACCCTGATTATATTACTGTACATTGAGCTGCTGGTATACAAGATACACTATATCACATTAAAATATGATTACGCTTGATGCTTGACCACAGCTGAGCTGTTTCTATAGAAAACTGCTATTTGGCAATAAGATGTCCGCTCGCCGTCATCCGTCTGGGTTTAATGAAGTCAACATCCCAATACAAGCGTGACTTATTGCAGCGGTCGAGCCGGAGTCCATCTGACGTCGCTCAGACTCCCGGGTCAAGGACAACAGGCCTGTTAAAGCTTGAGGAATAAAGCCATAAAGAGCAGCGAGAAATAAGCTCTTCATCACTGTAAGAGTCACGGAGAAATCCAGCATTCGGGTGTTTGGTTAAATTATACGATTTCATTTGAGTTTTTTAGTGTTTTTTAAAGTCTCTTCTGCTCACCAAGGCTGCATTTATTTGATCAAAAATACGGTTACAATTTAAATCAGCTGTTTTCTATGTGAATATATGTGAAACTGTAATTTATTCCTGTGATTTCAGCATCATTACTCCAGTCTTCAGTGTCACATGATCCTTCAGAAATCAGTATAATATGATGATTTGATGCTCAAGAAACATTTATGATTATTATCAATGTTGAAAACACATATTTGTGTGGAAACCGTGATACATTTTTAATGTTTCAGGACTTTTGATGAATAGAAAGTTCAAAAGAACAGCATTTATTTGAAATAGAATCTTTAGTAACATTATAAATGTCTTTACTGGCACTTTTGATCAATTTAATGCGTCCTTGATGAATAAAAGTATTCATTTCTTCAGTTTTGTAAATTATTAAACACTATAATAAATACTGTATTTTACAGTAATTATATGTTCAATAAATGTTCATAAAAATATGCATATATACATACATATGCATCATATTCTAAAGCCTTCTATAAGACTAAAAACAAGTAAAAACTATATTAAAATATATTCTATCTGTGCATAGGCATCTTTCAAAGTTTATTCCCCAGGATATTTCAGATTTGAAATGTTCTTTTTAAGTGAACAAGCCAGTAACTGAGGTGAGAATGATATTATTGGATGTGAACGGCACTCAGTGACACATCGATATGATGCTCGACTCCCGGGAATCAGTCCATATCCACGCTCACCTCAGTTGCCATGGCGACGTGTGTTTTGGGATTCGGGTCAAGGACGGGGTAAGTGCTCGCGCTCCTCTACACGCAAACCCTCATAACAATTAATCACAAATATGGACGTCTTTCCTTCTCACTTCTATCATTGACGGGTCAAGCGGTTAGATTAGATTATTACAGCCTATTGAAAATAACAACAGCAGCTTTTATTGTTTCATTATTATCTCTGTTGCTCTGCGTCCTACAGCAGCCAATCGTTATTACGGTAATGGAAAATCATAATCTAGTCTATTTTTAGATAATATATTGAATTGAATAAAATAATAAGCATTTTTAGGGTCTCATCCAGGGTAGTCAAAAGAAAAATTAGAGTAGGAATTACTTTAAAACTATTTAAAAAGTTATTTCACGAATAATTTCAATGAAACAGCAATTGGATTAAATGTAAAATTTTGATGTAGAAAGACTGAAATAGTATTTTCCCGTAAAACGTACTCCAATCATTTTTATTTACAACGTACAAAATTATAAAATAATCTTTTAAAGTGCAATAAATAGATAATATAGTAAAAAATAATATTTTCTTTTTGTTTTTAGGGTCTAATCCAGTGTAAAATTATACACTGAAAACAAAAATACTTCTAAACAATTGAAAAAATAAATCTCACAAATAATTACAACAAAACGGCAAGTAAAATTGAATTGAACATTACATTTTGAGGTAGAAAGACTAAAATAGTGTATTTTAAACATACTTTAATAATCTTTGTTTTATTTACAACATTGGAAAATATTTTTACAGTGCAATAATGTGAATTAATAGTGAATTAAATAAAATAATTATTTCTCTCTTTTAAAAAAAAAAATTGTTCTTTATGTTTTTAGGGTCTAATCCAGAGCAAAATCATACACTGACAAACATTTGGTATAGAGTTTACTTTAAACTATTTTGAATATAAATCTCACAAATAATCACAGAATTAAACGTGAAAGACTGAAATAGTTTTTTTAACCATACTTTTATTTACAACTTCGTATAATAAACAGTGTAGTGATGTGCTAATGTCTATTTTTTGATAATAAAGTGAATAAAGTGAAATATCTCTCTTTGTTTTTAGGGTGACTTGCACATGGAGGGGTCAAAGAGGTCATTTATTTGACAAAATGCAGGAAATAATAACTTACGCCATAACAATGACGCTGAAGTCCAGCCAGTTCCACGGGTCCCTCAGGAAGGTGAAGGGCCCGATGCAGAAACCCCGCGCCAGGATTTTTATCAACGACTCGAACGTGTAAATGCCAGTGAACGTGTACCTGAGCGGAAGAGAGAACGAAGGGATGGACAGGAGTTCAGACTGTGAGGAATGGACTGTGAGGAAAACCCCACACACACACAGAGATCATGACGGACACAGGACACACACACACGTGGTGTGAAGCACATTCACGGTCCAGCAGCCCCTGTGACATGAATGGCAAGTCGAAGCTTGATGAACTGGTGGTCCTCAAGACAAGAATGGCCATTGAAATCCAGCGCGTGTTTGACCATCAGAGCGAGAGACCCTCCAGCAGAGAGATGAGAGATGCAGCATTCTGAAGTGCAATTCCTATGTTCATATTTATCCTCCTAGTTTCACTCGGCTCAGTGTATTTGTGAGTCAAATCTCATTTCGGTTTGTATCATACCTCTCATCACATTTGTAAACGTGCATTTTTTTCAATTCGCATCATTCAGACCCACACGGAATCTACAAGCACAGAATTCCGAAGAAAGTTCTACAGAGTTCCGAAGAAAGTTCTACAGAGTTCCGAAGAATTGTAACGGCTTTCCTTCATAAAGCTCTGCACGTCTGCTTCCCATTTCTAAAATA
This sequence comes from Gila robusta, assembly GCA_030770095.1. Classification (NCBI taxonomy): domain Eukaryota; kingdom Metazoa; phylum Chordata; class Actinopteri; order Cypriniformes; family Leuciscidae; genus Gila; species Gila robusta. Next base: position 93,302 of record JAVALU010001375.1, read on the forward strand.
TTCTGATTCCTTCATTCATGCTTCAGCTACCAATAAAAGAGAAGCATTCTTAGTTTGATCTATATATTGTGTGAATCCCAGAATTCCATAGATTTTTCTCCAAATTCAGTGTGGAAGATGCATAAAAAGACTGTAGATTCCCATCTGGGCCTGTCCGTGAGATGCAAAATATCCCTGTATGCATACAGTGGCCACAAAATGTATTTACACACTTTAGCTACACTTTTGAAATATATATGAATGTCATTGGATTATGCAGCAAGATATCAATTCATGCGATATTTATTTAGCGTTTACATTCGCACATACTGTATATAGCTGTTTTGTTATTGTTAACTATTAATTGCTAATTAATTAAAAAATTATCATTTAAAAAATATAAATATCTAAGAGACATTTAAATAGCATTGATTAAATGGAATAAAGCTGATATAAAATATTATATGAAAAACTTAAAAATATTTCAATGAAAATTAGAAATGTTGCATTGGTGACTGAAATAAGTACTAAAATTACTCAAACTAAAATGAAAAGAAATGAAAATGCATAAAAATGACAAAAGATTAAGCTACATTCACAAATATGAATGAATGCTATAATAATATATAACTAAAATAACAATGCTATATTGTTATTACCAGCCATAAATAATTCTTACCACCAAATTTATGGCCCCAAATTTTTAGATGCCACAGATTAAAACTACTTGCCTAACTGATATAACTTCAAAACATTATTTAAGACATGTAATGGTAGTTTTCAGGTAGAGACATTGAATAAAGTAATCGAATGTAAAATAACACTGGATAGTCTTCACTAATAAGTGAAATTTATTAAAATTTCAAAAATTATTCAGTCAAGAGCAGCGAGTGATTTTTTTCTTTGTCCTTTTGATTAACATTAAAACACAGAGAGCGGCAGGAATATTAGGCTGCTGTCACTTTAAGAGCGAATGCACAGATCCAATATACTGATACTGATACACATTTGTTGTTTTTATCAAATGTTTATGTTCACTCAAGCCATAACCGACTGTGTTTACTAGGATACTGGCATTTTTTGACATGAATTAGTGTGAATATGTCCTTTCAAGTGTAAGAAGTCTGTCTGAGACACTGTCTGAGCAAGAGGCCCGTCGACTGTCCCGACATCGTTCACATCTGTTTACGTTCATGTTCTCAGAACATCGCATTGTTAGAGTTCATAAAAACTGGCGACTCGCCAACGCCGCTTGTCAAGAGTTTAAGGAATAATTCACTCAATTTAAATTCTGTTATCACTTACTCACCCTCAAGTTGTTTTAAACCTGTATAAATGTCTTTCTTCTTCTGAACACAAAAGAAGATATTTTAAAGAATGTGGGTAACCTAACAGTTAATGGACCCCATTGACTTCAATTGTATTTTTTTCCTACTATGGAATTACATGGGATCAGTCAACTGTCTGGTTACCCACACATTCTTTAAAATATCTTCTTTTGTGTTCAGAAGAAGAACTACATTCATACAGGTTTGAAACAACTTGAGGGTGAGTAAATGATGACAGAATTTTCATTTTTAAGTGAACTATTCCTTTAATTTGAGGTCCTATATATAGCAAAGACATTCACAAATGTACAAGTGTGATAAAAGTGTTCAAAATCGTTCCGATACTTTCTGTGGTTACTGTATGTGACATAAATTTGATGTGTAAATCTCTT